>CAADRB010000017.1:1872423-1968462 GCA_900708905.1 Hymenolepis diminuta
AGAGCCACATCTAAAGATTCCAAATCTGGAATATCACCTCTGAATAATCGGGTGAGCGTATTAAAAAAGTTATCAAAGTAGTTTAATGGTACCAAGCGACATTTTGGTTATGAGAAGTATATCGGTGTAGCTTGATTAAATAATTTGATCTACTGATTTATAAGCTTTGAACATCAGTTAGAAATTTTGGTGTTCAAACATGGATTATGGAATAGTGAACCATACCCTTTAAGTCACAGGAGGACAATCTGATAAATCCACATTTCAAAAGAAGATTCGATGCCCCGACTTTTTCGTTACTTATGCTCTCCTTTCATTCTACTGTTTTCCGTGTTCAGAAATTTTATATAATTGACTATTTTAACACTATTTTACTCTGCCTTTGGTTACGATAAATTTCCTAGACTTATCTGGATGTATTTGTTGAATATCAATCTTATTCTCAGAATTTAACTATAGAGGATTGCCTTCATTTTTCAGCGAACCAACATGCAAATCAACGATAACCTCCTGGAAGCCTGTGCCAAATACGGTGTCCAAAAGACCATTTCCTGCCTCTCGACTTGTATATTCCCTGACAAGACCACCTATCCAATCGATGAAACCATGGTTCACAATGGCCCTCCGCATTTTTCAAACTACGGTTATGCCTATGCCAAGCGTATGATTGACGTACTTAACCAGTAAGTTATTTTTCCCCTGTTATTTAATACATTCTGCGGTTGAGCTCCTTTTTTTCTATCGTTTTACGTTTAAATACTTTAATGAAGGCATGTGGCCTTGTTCTCAGGCTAAGTCAGTACGTTGAAATAATTTAAGCGCATGATTATATAGTAGGATGGCTTTAGCATGCATTAGCATACAGCTGTCAATATAAAACAACTAGAAAACAAAATTTGAATATGTTTTTTTTAAATAATGGATGAATCCGCTTTGATCTATTATGCTTCTGAAATATTAAACTTGAAGTTTTTACGTATCTGCATGAAAGTAAGAGACAAATTTTGATATTTGACTGACAGACTCGTTAGGATTGTAATATATCAATTATTCATTATCCTCTATGCTTCTTCGTGGCTCAATTTAAGTTCAGTTTGTTTAATTGAAAGGCCTAAAATCTCCAACTTCCTTTATGGTTTATCTTGTTGAAGTCTGAATACTTGGAATTTCCTCTTTATCCAGAAATTCTCGTAATAAACTACGTTTAGTCAAGTATCAGCTCTTTTGTTCCGTTTTTGAATGAATGATGGCTAGTGATTAACTCGAATGGTGGTATTTTTACTACGTAGCATCTTGGTTGGTAGGATCATAGTTTACAATACAAAGGCACTAAAATACTACCAGATCGATTTATCTTTATTTATCTAACGTCTACATTTTTATGTAACGTTTATCCAAGTATTTATCTCAATGTTTACGCACGTCAATGCCTTCAGTTAAAGCTAATGTCTTGTTGCATCCATATTGGAGTAAAGTTGAATATTTTATTGATTCCCCATTTCCAAACTTACCTTATTCTCAGCCTATAGAAGTAGGAGTTAGTTATTCGATTAACTTGATTTTCTTGTGTCGGTGGCGGAGCGGTTATTAATTCGATACTCGTTAAAACTTTCCTAGTGAATGGCATGCACTGCTGTACTGGTTAAAATATGTTTAAGAAATAAGAAGCAGAAAGAACGAATCTCTTCAGTGGGCGTTAGATTTATAATGAATACCTAATACACTATGTAACTCGTTTACATACTTTAGTGCCTATGCGGAAAAGACAGGCAAAGTGTTCACTTCCATTATTCCGACCAACGTTTTCGGACCCTTTGACAACTTCGACCTCGAGAAAGGACACGTTCTCCCTGCCCTAATCCACAGGGCTTACTTGGCCAAAAGTGAGTTGTGCTTTGTCGTTGTAGTTACTTGCCGTGGTATCGCTGTCTTATTTAGTGGAGGATAACATTTTGCAGCAATTTCAATCTTCTCAAAAAACCCACTTTCAGTATGGTTAGCTTTCCTGTTTCTTCGTGTACTTTACCAACATATAACGATGTTGGTCGTTGAGATCCTTGAAGATTGTTTGATCGACAGCATGTGAACTGTTAAACCAAGATCCAAGAACATTTTAAATAGCCTTGTAAATAATAACCATAACGGTTAAAATAAAATAGGTACTACCATTGAGCTATTGATACGTACCCATTGAAGTTTATTGTGACACTAGTTACTCCGACTTAGTTAGAAAAAGGCAGAAGTCCTGTAACATCACTTCAAATATGAGCATAGAAGTATTATATTCAAGTGACCCTTTGTCTGGGGGATGAAATTTTTTTACAGTTTCCTTAACTGAGTCTTGTAGTTTTTCGATCTTCTGATTTATCATCCTAACCGCAATTTTTTATTTTGCGTAAGTATCCAAATATCGGGAACTGTAAGGTAGTTCAATAGGGGATGAGAAAGAGGGGGTTTATTTTCACTGCTGGTTTTGTGAAGTTTTCTGTGTTGTTTTAATGAATATTGTTCGGTATACCATTTTCTGATGCTTCGAACTTCAAATATCATAATATGACGCCCCACTCCCCTCCTGAATCCTATGCTGACTCCAGAGTTTATTAAACAGTTGATTAATTCTCCATACGTTTGTCCCTTTTATTAGTCCCATACTACTATTTGGTACTAGGCAAGCAGAACTCATCTAAGCTCATTCAAGATGTTCATATTTCTTATTTGTCTTTCAGAGGCCGATGAACCACTACTGGTACTTGGATCAGGCACCCCACTACGTCAGTTTATCTACTCGATCGATCTGGGTCGTCTGATTATTTGGGTGCTGCGAAATTACGACAGCTCTGAGCCCATCATTCTCTCTGTCCCAGAGGCTGGTGAAATTTCCATCAAAGACGCTGCCTCTGCTATTGTCTCTGCAATGGGGTGCAAGGGTCTCACTGTATGTTATTTCCGTGCTAATGAAATAAATCTTGTTATGCTGTTTCTCAACACTTTTCTTACCGTCGTTGATTATTTAAAGGACGTTCATAACTCTTTCATTAAACTAGAGTGGTTAGATTTGTTATTAATACTAATTATCAACCTCCCATACATCAGTTATGTATAAGCCAATGTACTTCCTTAATAAAGAATGCAAAAACGTCGTTTGAGTTACAAATATTCTCTCTGTCATAACATACCGTAATAGCAGCCTAGATTATACAAATGGGCATGTATTATTATACTTATAACAACATGGTTTTATATTAGCCTCGAACTGAAAATTGGAGCCTGTTATTTAAGATATAATATGTGCTTGTAGAAATAATCTTTTTTGACAGATTAAGTTTAACGACTTTACTCTGTCAATTTTAGCTGGATCCCTCCAAGGCTGACGGTCAATTCAAGAAAACAGCTTCGGCTAAAAAGTTAATGTCACTCAATCCAGATTTCAAATTCACCTCTTTCCAGAAAGGTTTCCTTACTATTCTCTTAATTTAATCGTACTGAAAGAGCCTACATTCTAACCGTCTTTTTAATTTCAGCTATAACCGATACATGTGAGTGGTTCTCGAAGAACGTTGACACGTGCAGAAAGTGAATTTTGTGAAAGTCTAGCAGCCTTATCATCGAATCTGTCTATGATGTTTATTTATTGCTTACCCTCCTTTTCCAAAACCCAATATACCCCTCTTTGATTATGGTAGTGTATTGCTGTATTTCTTGTGAAAATTAAGTGATATTGTTATGACGTTTTTCTAAGTTAGCGTGTAAAACGTGTATCAATCCACTTTAACAGTTAATTATTTGGGGTTAATTTGTATTTAAAGTCGTGGCGACAGCACAGTTATCTGATTGGTTCAATTTTCAAGTGTTCTCTGCAAGGCAATGCTGGACGGTCTTATATCACGTTTTGATTTTTCCGGGCTACCTACTATCGTTGCCAGTGGCTATACATAACGAAAGTCAAATACGAATACGTGGTCACAGTAACCACTCCAATAATTATTGACAGATATAAATTCGACATTTTATTCAGACTTTCGGGCCCTGAAAACATGCAACTCTTAAAGAGGTCGCATATTTTTTATAAAATCTCAGAACAACATTCTAGTACGTTTAGATCAATTTATTGTAGAAAAAAAAATACAAATTTACTGAAGTAATTAATACTTAGGGCATCTATGTGCGAGTGTTCATTATTAGGATCCAACTCCAGTGTGTTAGATCAGTTCAGCGACTTGGGAAAAGGAAACCAACGCACAAAAAAATTCTTTTAATCTTAAACCGGTATATATGTAAAAGTACAATGTTGGAGTTAGATAAAAACCAACGGTTTGCAGCTAACATATTACGACAACCAATTCGTAGCTGTTTGAGCAAGAGCTAACAATGGTGAAGCAGAACACCAAGGGTTGAGTAGACCAAAAATGTACTCAAGGGAGCCACAATGAGTAACAGAGAGAGGGAGAGCAGCGTGCTGAGGAAGAGAGGAGATGAACAGAACGTGTAGGAGTCCGCACTGACGAGTGTGTTATCTGGACAACCAAGGGTAGCTTTATATGAGTCACTTGGGTAAGGCCACGCCAGAGCATGAGCGCAGATGTGCCTTTTATGTGAAGCGAGGCGGTTATAGAAAAGAGGGAAATCGATAGACGCGTTTAGACATGTCAGACGGGGGCTATGCGTCATAGGGACATAAATGAGGTCGCTCCAACTTCGTAACATATATAGAATGATGTGAAAAGGACAAAATACTTGAAAAATTCGACGAACGAAGACGAATCCTAGACAGAAAATACAGTTTGGGATTACATCATACATCGAAACCAGTGGTAAAATATCGTAATTCATGCACTATATTCGTCCCGTTTATGTCCCAAATTCACCGAAATTTTTGGCACTAAAGAGCATTGCGTACTGTGTAAATCACGTTTGATATTTCAAAGTGTACAACTGGGTAGCACAAAATGAAATATGAAAAGGGTTAATAGCGAAGAAACGAACATTGGTTCAGTAAATATGAATAAATATTATTAATGTTTGCTAATTAATCATGCACATATTTTGTTCGTAATAATACAAAGAATTTAGTGTATTCGATTATCTGATTTTAAGCTGAAAATTATATAATCATCCGACTTGAAATGCCATTATTGTAACCTATCGGATCATCATTTTACAACTTTCAATATCAATTTTTTCTTTCTATGCTCTATAAATGATGGAATTTTCCTAAAATCCAAAAAACATAATAATTATATCCATGCTATGTTATGCTATGCACCAAAACTAACGTTCTTGTGTAATAGCTGTTAATAAATCTGATTTCATGGTATCTTTGAAGTCAATTATTGTTGAATGAGTTATATTAATTTCAACTCTTATAAATTGACATCAAGTTTTCCCTATAAGGTACTAAGAATGTGACCATTTAAAAAATTGAAGCCATGAAGAGTTGATCTTTAATAAGCAAAAATCTAATTGATCGGATTTATCTTGACATAAATATCCAATGAGCAAATGTCAGCTTCAGTGTCCTCGAGAAAAAGGATAACTTAATTAAGCTCGATTGCAACCAGCAGTTGATATTACGGATAAAGCTATTCACACATCGATTATAATCAGTTATATATTTGCAATATTCACAAATTTTGAATATATTTGAATAATGGATTACTTTAAATGGATCTGTGTTCCCTCCCTTGATTATACGTGCCTTTATTAATTAAAGAGGTGTTATTTAACCCTATCACATACGTAAATTATAAACAGTTGCACAATTTCGAAAGTGTAACTATGCAAATCGAGTTAAACGGTTTGATCGAAGATTGGCAGTTTCATGCCGCCTGTTTTCTTGCTAAAGTTAGCTTTTTTATTATCTTTTAAATTAAGGATCTTTATGAGTGTTTCCCAGATTCTTTCAAGAAACCAATTTATAGTGGAATGTATGAAGTTGATTGGCGAATTTATATTCATGAAACCAAACGAGTAAATTATAAGTTATTTTAATAAATTAAAGAAACTTAAAGGAGATTATTGGACTTTCGACAGCACCGTCATCTGTTTTTGTGGTGATAAGCCATTAGGTGACTATTCTTCTCTACAGAAATGGGCAAAAGAAAATTTTGCTCTCTTGGACTACAGACCATCCGCATTTTATAAGATGATAGCATATGATGAATACAGCAACACTTTAATAAAGAGAAATGTACATATTTTTATGTTATTTATGTATTTTAGAGGACCTACATTTCCATGGCAATTAAAATAGGCGGTGATTCTTGTGCACCGCTATTATTCGAAGTAAGGTTAACCTGTCCAATTAAAATCGTAGCTTTACTCTGACATAGTGCCAAAGACTTGCGAGAATTTTATAAAACTATGTACGGGAGAGCTCGGCACTATTCCAAAGAATGAAAATGAGAATTATCGGATGCATTATCTCAACACAATATACTTTAGACTAGTTCCAGGCGGTTGGATTCAAGGTGGAGGTATGTCGAGAAAAACGGTTCTGAAATCCGATTTCCCTTCAGATATCTTTCGTGGGAGTGGGGATGACGGTAGATCTATCTACGGCCCAAAATTCGAAGGTTTGATGAATTTCAGATAACTCTCTTATATGTTAGACGAGAACTTTGTCATTAAGCATGATAGACGAGGTGTTTTAAGTATGGTAAATGAAGGTCGAAATACGAATTCGTCTCAATTTATGATAATTTTCCAACCAGCTCCTTGGATGAATTGTAGATACGTCGCTTTCGGGTTTGATACGTCTTTCTTCCTCTCATTTTCCCTTTTTTAGCCAACTTCTGGAAGGTTTTAGAACCCTAGACGAGATGGAACAGGTCGAAACCAAGAACGACCGTCCCTGCAAAGACATCAAAATAACCGAAGTTAAAGTTCTTAGCCCCAAAGATATTCACTCAAAGCTTCAATAAAGCACCACAGCTTGCACAAAAGACATTTATATTATAAGGCTCAAGTAGTTAATCAGTTAATCAATTCAATGAGGGATAGGGATAGAAACGAAATTAAAAGAGGGAAGAGACAATACACATAGACACACAGTTAAAGCGAGATCACAGATGGGATGAGGGGATACGGGGTCAAATTAGGGAGAATTGACAGCGGAAGAATTCGTTGAGGTAGCTCCAGCGGATGAAATGACTTCATGCGGAGGGGGTGAAATGATTATGGCTGGACTAGTTTGAGTACCGGTAGAACGGAAGAATAACATGTAAATTATGCCCAAAAAGACCAGAACCATCAAGATCCCGATTGCAGCCAGGACAGCCCGGTTCTGGATTACGCTATGGCCAAGATGGAAGTCAGTTAGAGTAGCAATACACACAAATAATATATCACCTAGTTGATCAAAATTGCATAAAAATCAACTATAAAGGTACTATAAACTCGTATATAAGCTTTTAGGAATGGTTATTTCGAGGATTTTTTGCTGAAAAACTGCTTTGAGTATCTCTTTATGGATAAACATCTAGCCGATATCGAACAGAGGTGAACAAATAAACGAACGACCTAACTCAAATACAAATAATTCTCAATCACTTCAGCTAAAAAAACCCCCCAAGACCTGTTAATTGCATAAATATTTAAGTGTTTGAGATGTACTTTTCTAAATACTTCCGATTGTGAGTCATTCATGCACACGTTGAAATGCTTAAATCCAATTACTGGGAAGGCATATAAAAGCAGAGCCCCTATAACCGAGAATATTTTGTGTGATCATCTTGCTAACTCAGCAGTAAAGGTTATAACTTTTAACCACTTAGAGCGCACCGAAAGATTCCAAAATTGACCCGTATATAAATCACTATGGAAATATAAACTCAATCATATGAATTTACGTTCTTTTGTAGAAGATGAATATACGCTTTAAGTTACCAAAGAAATTCACATGTGCCACTACAAAAAATACAAATGCAAACCATCACTCATAAACTCCGACATCTACTACAAATGCTACTCACTCGCTTTATGGCCAGGAGAAAAATCCTAAGCAAAAAGTGGTTCCAATTACATCTAGAACAATAGAGAAATATCAATCAGAATTGGTAGACAGATATTTTCTTCTATCCTCTAAACGCACTCAGGAAATGTCAATGAACATACTTATTTTATTATCTCCTGTGTAAGGGATAAACGAACACATCCAAAACATACTTCATTAAGAAAGTATTACTGTCTAAATACTACTAGGATAAAGAGATCTGGTGACTAAGAGGTTAAGCGGTAGTACAGCTGAGAAGAAACCTGCTTATTAGATTCGAGCACGACGGATAATTGATTAATTAATTTAGGACCTGAAGGACCAATTCCATTCACAAAATTTTGTTCAGATAATTCAAATATTCTCTTTTTGCTATCAACAACCATGTGACAATTTTACAATGGCTTAGACTTCTAACTAGTTCCTAGAAATATCGACACAGTATGTAAAATACGCAGTTTCTAAAGGCGATTTTAAAAGGTGGGGCTATCTTTGCCTGAGTTAATGAGAAAAATGACGCTTAAAGAAATGCAGCTGAATGCGGAATGAAATGAAAGCACATTTATGTTAGCTAGAAACCATCACCCAATCTCATAAATACTCCCGAACTAAGTCAAAACCAAATCCTTATTATTGTGAATCAAGCTAGAATCAAGGCAAAGCACAGCTCGTGTGATATCTAAACACATACAAAGTCACAAGTCGGATTCGTTTTTTTCACCCAAATGCTAAACTATTAAAGATCTGACTGTGAAGTGGGGAAAATGAAAGAATAAATACGAATCGACTTACCGTCGGTACATCTTTGAAATAATCCTTGAACTGCGAGAGAGGTCCTCATTGGCATGCCTCAACTAGAAGGTAGAGAATGGGGAGTGTCAAAAAACGTGTTATCACACACGTTTCATATGTGATTCACGCATATGATTCAAACAGGTCTTAATTAATGGTAGTTAACACGATATTTAATGGTAAACAATCATAAGAGTTGCCTTTGCAACAATAGACAATAAAATCAGCTGACTTTCTAACTGGCTGCTTCAACAAATTGGGCAAGTTACCATTTTAACGTAGACTAAATTACGGTTACTTATTTTACTTAAACAAATAAAAACCCTCGGCTTTTCAGCTAACCTTGCTTTGAACAACAGTATCTTAAGGCTTTTCCGAGACATGATCTGCATAAGCTCCAGGTTTTTAGATCATAGCTAACAAGTCCGATCAATAATTCAATTCTTTCCAATTCATGCAATTACTAACAGGATACGGTTTCATATTAGTTTTGCTAGATCGACATAATACAATTATTAAATTGGTCAACGCGAGGTCAATTTTTAACCTAATCAATATCAAAAGAAAGGCTCCAAGATGTAATCTCCTTATTTGAGGTGTTTGAAACATTTGTGCTCTTTTAAACTACATTATTTCTCATGGTAATCAAAGGAAAATGAAATCAGTATGATCACCACTGCTTCAAATGTCCCCCATTTTAGCATCAATAAAAAATTTTAATGACAAACAAATAAGTGCTCATTTTTTGTATATTTTCTCAGCCAATAAGCATTAACATATAGAATCATCTTGCTTCATCAAACTACCATCAGTTAAATTAATAAAACACCATACGTTATCAAATATGTGACAATCAAATACCCTATAGAGTTATAAAGAGGAATGTCGATAAATCTAATATCTCCACTTCAACAGTTTGGCATAACTCGTACCTAATCCACTGAAAACTGCCTAAGACATTCTCTACCTTTATAGAGAAATCTACTCCAACCTCTATATCGTTATATTAATAAGCATAAGTAATGCCGAAAGATACTTGAAGAGGATGATAAAGGCCATAACTCATTTAATAGTTAATCAACACTGAGCACTAGAAACGTGAACTCTCTTCGATTTTTTCTCATTCAATAATGATCTAACTTTCCAAACACATTAAGAAAATAATGGAAAAAATTTTCCCAATAGACGGATAGATTTCATAAAACTTTCTCTTAGTAATTCGATTTTGGGTGATCTCTAATTTGTTCTTTTGTTAGTATCATTATGAGAGAATACTAACTGTTGGAAGGAAAGCATATATTGAAATGGTATGACTAATGATTCAATGTAATTAACAGGTCAATAAGTACTGGACACTGAGGATATGGATTCACCCAAGAATTCGGGGGACAAACCACAAAATTTGAACTTTTGAACATAAGGATATGGAGTAGTGATCTATGCCCACTTAGTAAAAAGTGAACAAGTCTAATAAGGTAAGACTCTTAAGATACAACAACTTCTCAACTTCTACTCGACCTCCTTCCCGTTACTCTCCATGGGACTAATTTGCCTTACTTCGTATTCAGATGCATCCCCACGATAAAAATGTTAACAATTAGTCATCCACACAAAAAATTATCATCTGAATGATCATATTATGAAATCTGTCGATAAAAAAACCGCGGGGGTTGATAACATGACATACTAATGATATCAAAATGCCGTCCTACAGTTGAGATATAAAGCGGACTGATGAACCATCCACTTACCCGATCTCGACTGCGCATAATAGTCTCCCTCTGTTGGTCCAAATCCCCCAGAATCTGTCCGCCAATTTCCTCGGTCTCATAGGCCACACGAAGACCCTCGTTGAGTCGACGTCCAGTGCGTTCCACGCGCTCTGTGTTGGAGAGTAGGGAGGCTCGCATATCACCCGAATCGCCGCCGCCACCACCCAATAACTCCTCACGGAGGGCATTGTGTTCTGATAAGGGACCACTGGTTGGCGCTGCATTGGCACTGTAGCGTGGTCGTTTCTGTCAAGGGAAGAGAGAAAAAGAAAATACGTGCATAAGAAAGTCGCACTTCTCAGAGACAAAATATAACTAGCAGCTGTAATCCGGGTGCCCATTAGATATTCCGAGATTACGATTGACCCAGATGACAATATTACAATCACTCAAAGACAACTTAATTTTCGCCAACCATTTATCGGATTAAAGACCACACTATATAAGTGATGGCACGACAGCGCTAAAGAGAAAAGAACTACTTGAGACAGAAAATCGTTTTCCTCAGAGATTAAATATAAATATACCCGCTAGATAGAGGTATGTAAATGTTGCAATGTCAAAAGCCTAGATACTTTTGCTATGATCTAGATGCCCGATAGATAATGCTAAGCTGCAGCTTACTCAAACCTGGAGGAAGAGAAGAAAAAAGTTAAGTTACTTCAAGACAATAAAGTAATACTAATCCAGGTAAAGCCACTTTCATAATACGACAAAATTAGACTAACAAGATACAATAACTTTTCCCAAATCAGGAGACCAAGATTTGAAGTAAACTAATGATGTATTAGACTTGGTAGGATAGCTAACAGCTGAGGCATTGGTGTGTGTGTTCCAAGCTGTTTATAAAGGAAGAAGTTCTGGAAACAAAGAATGAGGAGATATGGAATTCCAAACGCGTTTTGGGAAAGTCATTTTGAATCGACGGACTGAGTGTCTGGTTGAGTCATGATGACAATTAAGTTCTCAATACGCGGGAGAAAATCAGCCCATATCGATCGGCTGAGTTGGCCAGGAATGAGAGTCCGTTGTTATATCAGATAATTTATTATTTAAAGGGAAGAAAATCATATCAAAGAAAAATTAATCAACTTGAGGAACGCGTAACCACTACAACACGTTATAATGCCCATTTTTGAGCTTCCACGGTGAAAACACGAATTGTTTCATCCATTTTATCAGAGATTTGAGCCACGTCTGTCAACAAACTGTGGACAAAACCTGAGGCAACAAGTTTTGATCAGGTCGTATCCTATTATAATTAATCATGCAGATAAACGGGATAAACTTGACGACAGGGGAAAGTCCAACTCAGATCGACGTGTCTCAAACGCTGTTCATCAATTGACAGGACATTGAGGGTTTGACTACCACAGGACGTAATTGACAAAGAGTACACCCTTCCCTTTGTTAGTCTAACACCAACCTGATGATATTACAAAAAAAGGTTAGTTAAAGGCCATAACAGTCAACAAAAGGAACTTATAAAATTAATTTGACGTTATTTGCTTACTGGTGGGCAATTAAGGGGACATTTCATGCAAAATTGTAGTATTTCACCAAAATGCTCGAACTTTGAAAAATTTAAACAAATTTATATAAAATTTTGACGAAAGAAACTCTGATTTGAGGAATTTCAAGTAAACGGATGGACGAGTGTGTTATGAACAAAAGTAGATCAAATTTATTTATTTTTCCTATGCCAGAGCTAAAAATCTTCACAACTTTTTATCGTGGGAAGACATCCAAACAAATGGAAAATGAAAAGTTATAGAGAGAGTATGCTAGATTTTGAGGGCGTACAGGGCAGTAGAAGTGAGTCAGAGAATCGGGAGAACTCTACTTCATCTGAGCCCCCGAGTCATCGGGTCGACCGCATTTTTTCAAGGTGGAGTTCTTTCAGACTAATCTTCTCATTTTACCATCTCACTCTTCATACGCAAAATCTGAGTGACAGGCTTAAATAATTTAAAAATAGATTACTTAGACATAAATACAAACGCTTCATTTCTGTAGTGATTAAAAGAAACTATCATGATTATAAACAAGTGAAAATTTTACCAACATTAACACACCGAACTGTATTACAATTTAATATCTTAATTAACTGCTGTTTTTGTGCAATAATCGAGCATTCTACTAAGTCATTGTCCACCCTAACATTTGATTATTGTTATGCGGTTAATTCGGCTTTAATTGCCGAATTATGAGAGTAAACAAAATAACTCAAAGGCCTTCAAAGAAAGATTTTCAGCGAAACTTAGGCAAAATGAAAGTATGCTGAGATTCCCCCGATGAAAAACATCCATTTTGCTGCAATTCTCTTGATCAGTCATAAACAATACGATAGGTTCGCTGAATGTGCGAACAAATCCCAGAAATCGGAAAGTATTTCATTTTTTATTTCTCCCCCATTCAACTAGAGAAACTTCATTCGTTTTCAGAATAAATCCAACCCAAACAGCAACAGCATTTCCGCTATTTTGCCAAGATGATACATTATAGAAATCCAGACTAAAGAAAGGATTAAGTGAATTTGAATAAAACTGAGCTAAACTCAACAGAAAATAAGATGACCCAACAAATTTACCGTAAATTACGAAATTAGACTCAAATACAAATACCACCTTATCTCAGTGGTAGTAGACAAGAGCTATCGTTAATACTAAGGTAGCATTTTACTGACAATAACATGCTTCCTTGCTACTATCTGTTTCAAGTTAAAGGTCCCAAATCCGTTAAAGGAAATCACTTTACATCACTAACCTTGATTTGATTAAATGTATTAAAGGGCCTCTCTAACGAGAAAATGGAATTCTAATCCCACCTTTGCATTAATATTGTTATGCTTTTCACTGGATGTACATTGTTGAGTACTAAACTGATCACACCTTTATCAGTAACACCTTTGATGAACCGCATTACTCGAATGATTCAACACAAAAGAAATTCAGTGTTTTCCGACGAGGAAATGGATTTAACCATTCAAGACGCGAATCCAATGGCAATCCTAACTACATTCGAGGTGTGAGAAAGCACGACTTCACTCTTACAGATATCAATGAACCACCCTGAACTTAGCCTGTCCGAATTATCAAACCAGACTATGACTGTAGTCAACAGATAGGAAGACATTATAAGATTACGTACATATATAACGAGGAATGGTTAACGTGCGCGTCTGCAATACCAGAGGTCACGAGATCAACATCCAAGGCGCACATCCGATGGTGTGAGTGACCAACCGCCCTGGTTAATAAGAGAGGTGGCAGAATGTAAGTTTCTCGTAAGAGCTTCTCAAAAGTACCTCTTTATCCAAGTTAAGTGTTGTGATCATTTCTGCTAACGAGACTGTGAAGTTTAACGAGGAATTACGTATTGTCAATCTATCTGGCATGAGATTTAATGATGTTTTTAGTACGAGGATGGTTCACTTAGTGACTCATTCGCTGTCCATAAAGCAAATTTTCATAAAAAAACAATCAAAAGCGCTTATCTTATAACTTAGATGTAAAAATCTCTCCTTGATTACTTCAGATATTATGCAAGTGACGGAAGCATATTTGTCCCATTAGCTCTCGTACCCTCATACTTTTTAGAGTCATTATGTGTTAACGAGAACTGGAAAGAAGGCTAGCACAAAGTTATGACTAAAGAAGACTAATTAAGACGCCAAAGAGGTCTTTGGTTTGACCGGGCCGGTTTGTGGAATACGGGATGATGAAGAAAATTGTCACCAGTTTGCACCAAAAAATATTCTTCAGCCTAAAATAACTTCTTAAGTATCCTAACGTAGTAAAGGACGAAGAGACCTGTTAAGGCACGAACAATCAAATAGATTAAATAAGTTTTAAAAAATATACCTTAACATACACCAAATAACATTTGGAGTTGACAAATTCTTTAGTCATATAGTTCAATGTCTCTATGATATAAAGCGAAACATAGGCGGTTTACGCAATAAATCTTCTTTGAAAACTATCAAAATGTAATGAAAGGGAGTTGTTCATGGAATATACGGACAAATATTAAAAGATCATCGCTTTCAAAGTGTGTTAACAGTCTAATCACATCACACAAAACCACAAAGCAAAAGGTAATAGATTGACTGATCCAAAGTTAAGATTATTATAAAATTTTCCCAATATAATCAAAATTAAGCAAGACGGAAGACTAAATAACCAAAAATCGCAGTTGGATAACAATAAAACTTACGAATTCCTGAGCAAGTCGAGCCAACTCCTGCCCATAGCATTGTAACCTGGTAAGGTACTTGGGTTTGATGTCAGCAGACATATCCTGAATTTCCAAATCCATCTGTTCGAGAAGTTCTCTAGTTTCATCGAATAAACGGGTCGTAGCCGCTATTTCAGCTTTCCTTTCCTCTTAAAATGTCAAAAATCAGAAAAAATAAGAAAAAATTTAACAAATTATGTAGATTTCTTGTTGTCTTTATCAAGAGAAACATTATACACTCATACATTAATTGTCAAAACAGTCAAAGCTTACGAAGTCCAGTCATTCCATAGTTTACAGAGAAAAATGTTCATTTACCATTCGCTAATCTAGAAATATTGTTGAGTTTCGCAGTAATTTCACTCGTTAAATTTCCATATTGTTTTTCATAAGACTCCAAAATAGAAGCCATATCTGAGACCTTTCGGTGCGACAACCCCACAGCGTTTCAGTACACTTATTTTAAACTGATAGATAGTACACCGATTCTATCAGAAACGATTCATTAATGAATTATCATAGTGCAATAAATAAATAACTAACATTTTATCTTCTTACTATTTGTAATAATATTAAACGTATTTTGTCTCCCTGGGAATTCGTTTTTAATTTGTATTATACTGACCTCATATTTATTGAAAAATATTTTGTTATCGCATATATCTGTTTTCAATACTACTAGCCTCCAAAATCTTAATTTATGATGATAATCTATCCCTACCAAATATGTCCGCCTGCGAAAGAGAAGAACTGCTTATCTACATCACAGCGGATATTCGGTGTTCGACTTTGCAAGCAAATCAAGCCGTGAATATCTATTGAGCAAGATAAAATAAAGAATTGATGATGTTGATCTGAGATATTGGCACATATAAAGTAATTTATTAAATCTATGTCCCAGGTTATGTGTGGTTTGATATTTCCTTCAATTAACTTTCCTAATGAAGGTCTTTAATAGCTAAAACTAATTATTATTGATAACTTATCCTAGAAAAAGAGGCTACAATGAAATTTTAAATTCCTAATATAAGCATAGGGATAATTTGTAGAAAAATGTACTCCAATTTGCATTAAAATTTTTCAGTGGAAAAGACGGTGCTTGTTTAAAGTCATCGACATTAAAGGGGTCAATGAGGGCTGTTGGCACTGCTCCGGCGACTTATTAAAATTGTTAAAAGTAGGTCGTTCATTTCTTAAACAACTTAGATCTTATTGAATAATCCTATGCGTTCCGAGGCTCGTTTAAATTTTGCATTTTATCCACAGCTAAAATGCAGCAGAAAATTATTTTAACCTTAATATTCAACAATAATATGATTTTTGTTCGTGTTCGTTAGTTTCTGTTGTGCCAGTCCAGGCGTACTACCACGGCAGTCTCTTTAAAGCAGAAGAAAACTTCCCCGGCAGAGGACTGAAGATATGCGAGCTCTCTGACGATAGTTTCTCGATAATTTTAAGCTCTCCTCTATTTCTCATTCCTACAGTGACTTTGGGGAAAACATAATGAGAATTTTGAAGCACGCACCTGTTCCTTCCTCAGGCTCAGTGGAAACAAATGTTTGGTGCTATGGTGAGATATACACAAGATATTGAAATTCACCTGAAAATTTAGAGTCAATAAGTATATCCAAAATTGCAAGGTTATCGGTATAATCCCCTTCGTATCAACATTACATTTTTACGTCATTCTACCGAAATCTGGCAAGAAATGCGTTGTTAGCTGATTTTGTTGATTGGTATCTACCAGAGGAAGCAAAATTATAAATTAATTTGTGCTTTCTGTTCTGAAACAGATAACTTCGGTCAAAAATTAGGTATATTGTTCTGGGAGTTTGCTATTAGCTGCAATTAATCCAAAATTTTAAGAGCCGATTTCAGCTCTGAGTTCAGAAACATTGGTTGTTTGAGAATGCTTTCGGATATATAAAAAAAACGGGTGATGTGAGCATACAAAAAGAATACCTTTGCAATGATTCTAAAACCTAATTGTAACTGCCCTTTCACGGTGGAGGACATTTTTGCTAAGATTACCGTTCTGGTAGATATTCAATCTACCAGAAAGATTTGATGGAAACTTTGGTGTATTATGGACTCACCTCTGTTGCTTTAAGTGCTAGCTCGATTTCATTCCGGTTTAACAAAGGATAATCTACTTTGAGCCTTGATACGTTGATGCCCCCCTTCCACCAAGATCGAAATCGCAGTGCCTTGTTAGTGGATTACGGTCAAGAGAATGGTATCCCCTATTGGCTTATCAAAAATAGATTAGGATAGAGATGGGGAATATGAATATAATAGCTTCAAGAGAAATGCTAATCCGTGTGATGTAGTCTTATGCTCAGATGTTAGAAATTGGAACTTTATTCCTCTCTCTACTTTCTATTTAGCCATTACATAATTGCATTATGTACCATTGATGTAAAATAAATATTTGCTCAAAGAATAGATTTGGTAAATTTTCTGCTGTCTGATATATTTTGGTAGTATGTACAGATTGTATTATGTAACCCGAATGTCGAATCATCGACAGTCTTACAGAGGTTTTGAAAGACATAATACGCCATACAATTTTGAAGGTACTGGCTTTAAATTCGTCATTAAATTAAGAACACATGTAGACTAGTTTTCCAAATTCTTATGAATTTATGGAAGTGCCTTTCCGTATTTAGCCATGCAAAGGCCGAGCAAGCATTAAATAAATAAATATACTAGATAAATTTATTCAATTTTTTATTCCACATTGGTTGGGCTCCAGTATTTGTGATTTTTATTGTTCTTTAAATTAATGATCTACATAAAGGTCAGAAGGAAACCTAATGCGGTCTTATTGGTATCTTCATCATTTTTTGTTGTTGGTGCGTCAAAGTTGTGTCCGTAATTCATTAATATTAGTAGTATCATTTTAAATTTCATCAAATCTTCATTATTCCTTTTTATCAATATCTCCTTTCTCACATTCCGTTCTACGTAATACACAGTGTTATTATCTTACTTTAGGTCAAACTGCAATGCGTTATCTGATATTGTTGATGTTAGTTGGCTTTTGTTTGGCAAAACCAGCAGTAGTGCCATGGATTCGTCTTCTCAAACCTGAAGAAAGTTCTCCTGATGGAGGCTCTCTTAATATCAGATCTCTCTGGCAGGAGTTTATCCACAAATTCAAGTACACCCCGTCTGTCTTTTCCTTCCAAAACTTCGAACAAAATGTTATAAGAATTTGGAAACATCTCTTCGTGCCTTCTTCATTCTCGATGGCTATCAACAGGTTTACTGCTATGGTAAGCTTACGCACTATTTGGACCTATTATTATCCATATTTAGAGTGAAGAAGATTACCATAAAATGCTCGGTTATCGACCCGATCTCAATGATGCCAACCGAAGTATTCCGCACCATTCATATCGTAAACTTGCAAGATATTCCCCGTTGCCCGATTTTGTTGACTGGCGTCTACGTGGGTAAGCGAAATTATCGATTACTTGATGTATTCTGTCTATAGACGTGTTACTCCAGTTAAGGACCAAGGACATTGTGGCTCCTGTTGGGCCTTCTCTGCAGTAGGTGCCATTGAAGGTCAGTATCAACGTTCATCGGGCAAACTTGTGAGCCTTTCAGAACAACAGTTGGTTGATTGCAGTTTTGATTTCGGAAATGAGGGATGCAACGGTGGTCTTATGGACAATGCCTTTAAATATGTCAAACAAGTTGGTGGCGTGGATACTGAGGAAGAATATCCCTACGTGTCAGGGAGGACTCAACAAGCCAATGACAATTGCTCTTTCATTCCCACAGATGCTGTTGCTAAGGTTACCGGCTTGGTTGATATTGAACCGGGAAGTGAAGATGATTTGATGGAGGCCCTTGCATATAATGGACCCATTTCGGTGGCTATTAATGCTGGTTCCTCCTCTTTCATGATGTACCATGGGGGAATCTACGATGATCCTGAATGCGTAGGTGGTCCCGGTGATCTTAATCATGGTGTTCTCTTGGTCGGCTATGGTCAAGATAATGGTATTCCCTACTGGTTGATCAAGAATAGTTGGGGCTCTGGATGGGGTGAAAATGGATATGTACGTATTAAGAGGGGCGGAAATCTGTGCGGTGTAGCTACGGCAGCTTCTTATCCGCTGATATAAATAATCATTTTGTACGTGTTCATTTGATCTCTGCCTGCAGATTAATACTCAATTTTTCTACATCACTGCTGTAACCTAGTAGTTTAAGCACCCACAGCCATTCTTGGACGATTGTCTGTTATTAATAATGATCATAATAAATTGTACGTGTAATATCTTTAAATATTTGTTTTTGTTAGTGATGTGTTTTTGTTATCTAATTTGGTATTATCATAGTTAAACTGCGGAGAACGCTAATATTCCTTGTCTTGAGACTGGGAATGCATGTAAGCTTGTTAGTATAATGGTATCTTGTAGGTAAGCGTTATCAAACAAATGCCAGAAATTTTATGTTCTCTCGGGACTAGTCGATTTTTGCAAATCATTGCAAGTATTAACTTATTAATAAATATTTTATGGCCTTGAGTTCAACCTATTTTGGAAGCTTATCCAGATTGTTTAAAATGGGTAATAGCAATTCGAAAATACCCCCAAATTCTTGTCTTAGAATTTCTCTGAGTTTTGTCGTTCATTATTCATTATATTATTTGAATAAGCGGATGCATGCTTAATATTGTGGAGAAAGTAAGGAGATTTATTCCTAGTGGCATTGGGATTTCGAATCGCTTAATAATAAATTCAACTTAAAGAACAAGTGTAAGCATTTCCTTACTACTTCCTGAGGGAGATCTGCCAATCAAGGTTCGACGAAGGCTTCGTCCTTGGGCTCTCATGAAAAGTCTTCCCAGTTCTCTAACTCTAAAACTTATTTTGAGTCATTAGACCCCAAGGAGAACAAAAAGAAAGCTTACACAAATTAATGGCTAAGGCAAATCGATCAGGACACCAAGGATGTTGGTAAAGCAGCCAGCAATGTTAATTTCTGTCTAATAGCGTAAATTCCCATCTCGAAGGAGTTCGAGCGTAAACGGTGAAGTTTGAAACTACCAACCGTATGCGAGTATTTGCAGAAAAGAAAGTAACACACTAGCAATATCAACAGTATCACTGTTCCTCGGGCGCAACGATTAACAGTGACTTTCAGTGCCCGATTTCTGATTCTTTTAGGTCGTATAAAAAAGAGAATGGTTGAAACGCCACATTTCAGAATGCATTTTTAACGCTGACATCGGATTCCGTGCGAGTCTCTCCAAAATTAGTCCTTGAAGAAATAGCAACACGTGTTCTTCGGGCTGAGAAGAGAAAAAATCATTTTTCCCGAATCCCGTCGATCATATTGTCCTACTCTTTCCCAAAACTCTCTCCTCTACTATACCTTTGCATCTGCTCGTTCGATTAGAAGATTATATGCTAAATTATACATCCGTTTACAGCCTTCCAAACTGAATACCATCATCCTTTAAATGCCACAGTGAGAGAGGCTAGTGTTAGTGATATTTCGCTATCTGACCGTTTAGCTAGACTTGTCCTTTGTAGGAAAGCATACTGAAATTAGACACCTGAAGTCGTTGTACTGATCCTTATGTTAATGCACGTCATTCCATTCGCTGTAGTGATTTAGTGTAGGAGCTTGTGTCATTAACATTGGCTACTTATATCCTGAGAAGAGACATTAATATGTAAGTAAGAAGACGCGAATTCTGCCAGTCACCTTATCGTTCCACATTTCACCTGCTCCTTACAGATGGGATGTCCCCGCTCAGTATTGACGTATCGCATTTTCTCTCCCTATTCCTTTTCCTATTTCTTCCTTCTTTCCCCTTTCATTCACCTCCAATTGTCATTATAAACGTGGTCCTTCTTAACTCTTGATCTTCTCACTCAGCTAAGACTATTGTATTCTATTAACCTTAGGAAGATCTTCAGTTCTAGGAGGGGATATCTGGCCTTATTTGATCCTACTGCTGGAGTAGCTTTACTGAAAGAATTTGTGCTACTTTCCGTTCTTATATCCGAATGTTTCTCATGACTGACTGTTACAAAATTTAGTTTTCCTTTAAATGGTTAATAACTTGGAAAACTGTTGACTTGTATTTTGTATTATTGTCATGTTATCTGAATTTAGAGACATGGTCAGCTTATAGACTTGCAAGCATGGTTGAAATCAGAACTTCTTTGAATTGCAACCAGATTCCATGCTGTAAACTGACATAACACGACTACTTAAGTCAATTATTAATCGATGAAAAGTTCAGCCATACATTTCACACCAGGCTGTTATGGCGTACCGTTTTTTACTAATCAAAGAAATACTTCACCCCAAGACTTAACTGCTTACTGAGCTCTGCTAGGTTAAAATTTTTAGCTTCCTCATCTCTTCTATGCTAAGATCATGTAAGCTGCTTAATATCATTCTGCTTTCTCAATATTTGCAAGAACAAATGAATTAAAATGGTAGGATCGAACATCATATTTAAAAAATCGGTCAGTAAGCGCTGGATATCATTGACAATAATCCAGGGAACAAACCATGAAACTTGAATTATAGAACTCGATTTACTATAAACCGAATCCAAAAAGTGAATCATGAAAATCACAAGACCATGGTTGGTTCTTCATTAACAGCTCTGTTTTAGTTAAGAAAATAGTCTCTTTTTAACTATGTTCTTCTCAAACTGCTTTAAAACTATTTAACAAAAAAAATGAGTTTTTAAATATGTAGGACGTGTAGCTGGCCATCCTGAATAGAGGATAAATTTGATTATTGTTTGCCTTACTGTTCTGTCTGCAATGTATCCTGACCCTTACAAATCTGTCCTCACTTGACCTTGTTACTCCACTTTCCATTACTGTAATTTCAGCCTGCTTCGCACTTTTGACCTGTCTAGGTTCAGAATTTTCAGGGTGTCCACTTAGTGCACAGTTGATGTAGTTCATTAAATCTAGCATTCAAAATTTCAAGTTTCAGGATCTGATTCCTGTGATGTCTGGAGTACTTAGGGTTGATTGACCGGTAGACTGAAAATGAGGCGTTGATCATGAAATCTTGGTATGTCTGTCCTCGTAGATAAATTTTGTTTAACTTAACCTAGCTCATAGAAATTTCCATTAATTTCTTCGAAAGTGGGCCTAAGAATAAATATAAAACTCAACAAAGTAATACGTGAGTAATTGTGGGATAATCAATATATGGATTTCATGACCACATAGGTAGCTTAGTATTCTGAAAACTGCAGTCTAGCTGAGCTATCACCTAACTTCTCTCTATCGTTGCCACACAACAAGATGGGGATGAATAAATCTGTTGGTTGGACAGTTCTTTTGAGCGAAGGGAGACTTCTGGCCGCGGAGATGTGCGGAGGTAGGTTGGATATACATGTGTGTTTACATACAATCTGGGAGTTAGAGAGCATGGGTGGAGTCTTAGCAACAGCTCCAATGCGCTTTGAGTCAATGCCCTTGAAATCGATTGACTGAAGGTTTCGGGTTGAGTCTTGACCATACTGATGTCTCCAATGCAGTTTTGAGAAGTGGGCTTGAAATCATTCTACTGAATGGACTAGGTGTGACCGAGTTCGTTGTCATGCGATCACAATAACCATGACTCACAATTTATAATCGACCCTCAAGAGGTGACTGATTGAATATTCTCATTATTCATTTGATTTTCTCTATTCTTGTGTATTTCACTCTCTATTCACTTATGCGTCGTTATTTTGCGTGCAGCCATATTTACTCAGCTTCCCATTTGCCATATAATTACCTTATTTCCTTCCGCTTTATAGAGAACTATTAAATTTCTTGACATGTGGGGTGATAAATGTTAAGTGTCCTGAGTGCCGTAGTGGTAAGTGGCAGTAGGGTGTTAGGGAGAAAACATCTGATTTATAAATCCCTGCATTACACCTAATGTATAACCATTTGGAATTGAATAAGCAATGAGTGTATAAAACATTAAGGAGGGTGAAATTATGGTTCGATAATTGAATGTTTGTACTGATGTTATCAAGCGTTAATCTATTTCCTAACTTTTTCGTAAATGTAGAATTTTGCTTCCGATGGCATTCACAAAATTTCTTGACTTTTTTAAAGTCCTCTTGCTTATAGGATTACCGTTACTACACAGTTAAACTCTGCTATAAAACCGCCATAGGAAATTTGTGATGTAACGACAGCTTCGACTTCTTCTTTAAAGTAAATTAGACGAATACTCGCTACTTTTCTTGTTGTGTTCTACGTCTTTTCGCTATCTTGTTGTCGTAATAGAGACTGGTAGAAAACTAGAGAGTAGGGGTTCTGTAGACAAGTCAAAAAATATACCCAGCCACATCTTCCAAAAGTTAGTCAGTACGAAATGTTAGCTAAATGACTGGTCATAAAAGTTTTACCTTCTTAAATTCATATATTTCTGATGGAGAGTATCATTAATATATTCCAGTATATTATCCTGCACTTTGAATATATTCAAGCGGGGTTCATTTCCCCGATGTTTTATTCTATCCCAATGTATTGCTTGTTAGAATAATTCTGAATATAACTTTTGGCGCCGCAGTCCTGCCATTCAAAATGCTTTGATTTTTGTGGACAGAATTTAAGGGAAATGAAACGAAGGAGCGAAGCAAACCAATTAACTAGATTACTAAGTCCATTGACTGGCGCTAACAAATATGGTCTTATCAGACACTCAAAATGTGTCGATAAATACTCACATTCGATACACTTGGTTAGTGTTATTATTAGAGCGTTAAAGTTTCAGGTAATGTATTTTGATGAAACTGAGTCCTCATATTTACAATAGCCTGGAAAATGCGCTGCATATTATTAATTGACTACAGTGATTATAAATATCCAATTTGTAGATTAAAAGGACTTTTGAACGAATCTTGCACATATATTTGTCATACCATTCAGAGCCTATGTACTTCGTTCTTTGGTAAAAAATGTTCTTTTCCTTATTATCTTCATTGCAAGCTGTCATCAACTAGAGTAGATATCATGATCACTTAGGCATTGAAAGAAATAGCTGAATTTGATATTTCATCAATTTGACCCAAATTTAACAAGTGTCAATTCTATGAACAAATGGTGTTAAACATCTGAAAATATCAAACGCATTATATATCTACTATCAAAACTGTAGCCATCACCTTAAGTGGTTTTAAGAATAGTCTCAACTTCTAGAAAAGAATTTTAATGCTCCCCTGAACATGTTCTAGTATTTGTTGCATCTTTCTTGCCAACAGGTAATATTTATCGTATGCCTTTTCTGTTCCTCTCCCATTATATATTATCAAGTTTCTGTTTTCCTTATAACTTATTTTGTGAGGAGGGTCGTAGAAACTTGGAAGACAGAAACATAATCAGATTTTCAATACATTCAATCGTCGACGGAAGTTGGTAACAGCATACGATAGACTGCTACGTTAACTTTACCGACTTTCGATCCATTTGACTGATTTCTTTACATCGAGCACTTTGTATGCTATTTTTGTTGTTCAGTTTTGATGATCACACAACTACTATCCTAAATGGTTGTTGAATTATTAAAAATCAAATCAAGCACCTATGAGTGAAGGCTTGTGTCAACAAACTTTTTCGACTAGATATTCCTCTCACAGTTTCGTGACATTTACACTTAAACCTAAACATTAATTCACTCGGGTTCAGTATGTGCTGAAAATTGTTTAGGTTATTTAAGGAGGACATCCATTACAAGGTCAGGAGAAAGCGTAAATCAAAATTCTATTGGTCAGAGTGGGTGATTATTGATAAATGAAAGTGTTGATGTTTTGAAAAAAAATAAACACCGAGTTTCCTATCAATAAGATTTTGGGATGCTGCAAGGCTTAAGATGAGCGTTAAAAACTCCCTCCAAAATGGATTTGGGAGGAAATATTGATAATATTCAGCTGAAATTGGCTAAAGTTGAAATCCAGGTAATTGAAACTAATTATTTTGCATTGGACTGTAATGACCACATCTTTTACATGAATATTTGTATTTGAATGAATCAGTATTTTATTGAATTTCACCCTCATGCATTTTATGACCACATTATTTACTTACTTTGTTTGTCCTCAAAATTACCGTATCTCCACAGTTTTGACTGGCTTAGTCTGAATAAATAGTTGTGTTCACTGGTTTTAGATATGCCCTCCTTTTCTACCGTTTGAGGATTTGAGGTCTTCTTAGAGAGCGAAACGATGAAAATAACTCAGACTAGATGTATTCGGCTGTCCAACAAACGGGTAAAATTGTTCCAATTTGCTCCAAGTGAAGTGCTGCTAAGGCAATGATCTTCATTGACTATAGGAATACGGAAAGTGAAGACAATTACTTGTGAGTCCACAAACTAAAATTGATTATTAGTTAAGCCAAATTGTAGGAAACGTGAACAAAATTAGGATTGTTAACAAGACGGGGTTTAAGGATATAAAAGTCTATCGAAGTAAAAAACACTGGTAAGGATGAACAAAAGCACAAGGGTGATTAGAAGTGATCGTTCTACATTAGTGGGTGTTTTCTTCCTCCATGGTAAGAGATTTTGGTCAAGTATATCTGGAGTTTTAGTTTCCCACCTCCATTTTAGTCTTTGTGCTAACACGTGCTTCCTTTTTGGTTGGCGAGTTTGCTGGCTTAATCTACTTCCTTCAATCTAGAGCTCTATAAAAATGTATACTTATTATCAATAATGCAGATGACAGGAGTTATGCAGACCGCTTACTGGGTGTGCATAATCTATCTATAATATAAAAACGCCTCTGCAGCGTGGAATCATGATGGCCGACAGTTTTAACGGTGACCATAACTATTAATGACTCATTACTTATCAATGTAACTCGTCAGAAAATAAGGGAGCACTTACAATATCATTTGTCGATGCCCATATTTCATTCAATACTCAAGTCTCCGAAAAATCCATGCATGCCCTCTTACCACTTGCCAATAAGAATCGGTAGCAAGTGCCTGGTGACTTTAGGTTTTCGGTTAACTGCAGACTGTTTAATTTGATTGATTTTAAATTAAAAATGGGTATGTAACACTAGTATCTTAATTGATAAAAAAGGAAAAATTACAGTTTATTTAGAACTCTATTGTTCATTTGCTGTCAAAAATTTCTTCATAATAGTTAAATACATTTATGATAATCCTAAGCCCAATTTTAATGTGGATCAAAGGGATTGATTTCATACCCCGTCGGCAAATTGAGTGCCAACGATTAAGAGAAATTATAACTGTGACTGAGATGAATGACAGGTTCTCTGCTGGCAAAATGACAGAAATTTGAAATTCAATACTGCGAATTTTCCTAATAAGGTGACAGATCGCGCTGAAAACTCTGGTCAACAGAAGAGTGATATGATCTAGATTTCTCAAGGGCCAAACACAAGGGTTATAATTGTTTCCCATCCCAATTGCTTGTTCGAAAATACCTCCCCTGGACAATTAGGACATGCAACTTAGTAAGTATTTTCGTTTCGAAGCTAGAAGCTACTTTTTATTAAGAGACTTGGAGAAAATAGCGGTCACTGGTAAACGTTAATGAAAACCAAAATAAATGTTATGACCTTTTAAAATTCCAAAAACTTGAATAACACCTGATTTCGTGGGAAATTTGTGACTGTTTTACTTGTCAAAACACAGGAGGTTGACAAAATCGTAAAATATCAGAGACACCCTTCGGAAATTCTATTTGTACCGGACATAAACTGTTATCTTGAATCCTATCTGGACAAAGTTCAAATGAAATTTACGTGGGCGTAATGATGTAAATATAATTATCTAGTTATGACTCACAACGACATCCTTTCACCTGAAACGATGGCTTTTTATTTATAACTTAAGGTATACAATGAGACAACTACTAAATGTTTATTCATATAGTAAACGACGCTAACGAAAGAAGGCACCAAATGCAAGGACAGTGACGAACACGACATCAGTTCAAAAGGGGTGAAATAGTTTTCAAGTTAAAGTAATAAATACGTTAATTAATTTCTTAGTGGAATAAAAGTTAATGGCAGTTAAATCATTCCCCCATCAGAAGGATATGCTCAACCCTCCAGTATTTAAATATAATAAGAAAATACCTATACTTGCATTTTAATTTTAGTTGTTCAATAGCAATGGAAATTTGCGGACCGGTTTGGAAAGAAACTTATGATATGGTATTTAAATTACATAAATATATTCGCTTTTCGACATTTCATGTTAATTACATAAGCAGGTGCATAAATGATTGATATGGTTGATCAAAAAATCTTCACTTTTGAATAGTATATGCTTACATTTTCATTACAGAAATCTTAATTTCATTTAATCTATTCGTCGTACTTTGAATTGTTCCGCTAAATCTCACTTAGTAGTAGAACTGAAATTATACAGAACCAAAAGGATATGATAGAAGTCCCGAAAATCGAATGGCACACAGAATGTGCTAAATAAAATAATTACGCACAAGTTCTGTCAGAAAACATATATGAACGGGTGTGTCACACTCAGGGATGCATCACTGGCAATCTACACGCAGGTTCTCATACAGGTCATACGGTTCCTTATATGAGGAATGTAATAAAGTCACTGTGACCAATAAGGTGAATGTGTTCCTAAATTGACCAATTACGAAGACGGAAAGTTAACTACATACATATTTAAATAAACACTATCATGACCTAATGACTAGAGAGAGCATGTGAAATCAATAAATTAAATTATCACGATATCCCTCCGTTTAACTGTGTTTGATTTGTATTAAT
This sequence comes from Hymenolepis diminuta, assembly GCA_900708905.1. Classification (NCBI taxonomy): domain Eukaryota; kingdom Metazoa; phylum Platyhelminthes; class Cestoda; order Cyclophyllidea; family Hymenolepididae; genus Hymenolepis; species Hymenolepis diminuta. The sequence continues at coordinate 1,899,989 of CAADRB010000017.1, forward strand.
ATTACACTTCTGCTTGATGTATACTTATATTGTGACTACATATTAGCTCTTATAGCGGACTAGTTTGCTACTGTGTTGCTCGCTGGCTCCAAATAGATTTGCAAAGTAACTTTGAGATCATTAAATTCCACAATGTGGTGTCCTGTCCTGACCTGAACTATGTACATCCCCTATTTATTCGCCTGACCCGATTTCTAATGACTGTTAATTCACCCTGTTTGCGGTACTGGCCTCTTTAAATGTGCTCATAAATCCCTTCGCTTATTCATTCTCAAATGGTTTTATGCTTGATGTGATGCCACATTTCATCATTTCATGAGTAAAATTGGAAATTTTAAGTACAGGCTAATACAACATTAGAGGAATGATAGATCAAAAACTTTCATCCATTCCTCATTTAACCAGCATTAACCAATGTAACATCTAATGAAACAAGCCTGCCAGTTACTGATTTTCGACGGCATGTAAAAGGCGTAAGCTTTTTTTATTGATGAGTTCACTAAAAACTGACATAATTCATTGAAATTTCTGAAAGTGTACGTTCAAACATCAGCAAGATCTTTTGCAGTTAAACAGTTTCTAAATAATTTAATAAACTATTATATTTTTAGTCGATGAAATTTTTATTAACCATTATATGAAAAGTAAAAACACTAAAGCAAATAAAAAGAGCGTCTTGTCTCAAGTGTAGTACAAGTTGTAGTACGGTATCCTTAGAAGAACAGGTTGGAATGTTCTTTGTTAGATTTACAGCGAACCCGTGACTTTCAGAATGACAACCGTTAAACATAAATATTCAGCCAAATAAGGCTAGTTAGAAATGCAGTTGAAGGATGACCAATGAACCAAAGACTATGAAATAGCGTTCTAATAGTATAAATACATTGAACTTGGATTATTGGTTATGGGTTATATTCGTGAACTTTCAAAAAGTAAATCTGTGAAATGTGCCAGTAAAAATGTGCTGTTTATTTCACAGATCCAGTTAACTTAATATTTATATTAGGTACATTCCACTTTTACTCCAATATTTGGTATTCAACTGAACTTGAAAATCAGCTTCTGCAGAGGTCTCCAGAAGTCTAAATGTTCAAGAAGTTGCCAAGTTATCAGTTCGGCAATTAGTTGTTCAGGTGGATGAGAATAATACGTGATTTGATCGTCAAGAAATGCAATGTTATATGTTCAAGAATAGAATCTCGATCAGGTTAATATATATTTATACTAATATAGTCTGCTATCGTTATGTTCGTGAGAGCGACCCAAACGCTTAATTAAATGAGACGAGACTGTACCGAGTTTACTATGGGAATGAATATCTTAAAGTAATACCAATCCCACCACTAATACTACTTAAATATAATGACTAACGTAGGCTTAAAAATATTTCATAAAGCTAAAATAATGCAATACCCTTCTCCATAGCCGGAAGACCAAGTACTGAGTTGGACCACGAGTGCATTAGACAATCGTAAAGGAACGGGAAAGGAAGATAGAGAGTAATAGGAAATAGGAGAGCTGGATACATATATATATATATATCAACGACCTGAGTAAAAGTAAAATTATGAGACAGGGTGAAATTAGATAATTTGATTGTATTACCCTTGTCTGTGTCGCACTGTCAGTCATCATGTGCATGCTACAACCTAGTGTTGAATCCTATTGCTACAGGTAAATCCTCCATATTAATAGGATTAGCAGTGCATACTGCGCGATAAAATCAAAAATGCACTTTCCTAACATGGGTGGGAATCAAGTGATTCAAAGTTCGTCCCAGATAGCATCTTTTTGCTATACTTTTGAAAAGTTTCAAAGTCCAGTACCAATGTTTCAATTGTCAAATTAACTGAAGATTTTTGATTAAACAACCGCATTTAGTAAAAAAATCACCCGATAATCAAGATCATCGCTATACTCATAATTCTCTGCTAAGCTTACGTCCTTAACTATTTGCTCTATTAACTCTATTCTGCGTCTCCTTTCAGACTTGTAATGCAAGAAAGATTTTATATGATGGGATGACGATAGCTTAAGGCGACTATATAGGATTTTGCCACCTTGACCCACATTTCTGAGCTGTTATAAGTGACAGATTATGATTTATTTTGACTGCCTATCAATGAAAAAATAAAAAATCTCCCTTTTTATCTCAACCCAGTTTCCTATCACGCAACTCTGATGGTTGTTCTCTTTCTCTTTTCATCTCCCACTTCCTTTCTTATTTTATCTTTCCAATACAACTGAACTCTTGAGTCTACGATACACAAGAGGGCAGTCATATTCTGTTCGATTTCAGTTTTTTAAGGGAACAGCTCTTAGCTTAACTGAGTCAGACTTTTAAATTAACTTTGCCGCAGGGATTAGTTCTATTTTAATGGCAATCATGCCATCTCCTGGACCAAACCCGCTTCTTAAACACCTTTATTCCTCAGCGTATACGTATTTTACCTAATAATAACAGATAGGTAAAGTATCAGCTAGTCGGAAGAAGTAGGTACGCACACAGAGTGTTTCAGAACCTATGATATAGATAAAGTGAGCTTTTTTCAATTCTACTACTAACTTATTTGATTATGGTTGAAGAAAAATTCCTTTTATCTCAAAAAGACACTTCGAAGAAATCCAAATGCAGATGGGGATAGATATTGTACTTAAAAGTGGCAGTTATTAAGTTCTTTCACATGTTTTTATATCTCCACTTGATTAAACTGCCGATATGTACCAGGACTGATCTTTCAATTTAGCACATTTAACATGAAAAACAATTTGCTATATTAGCGTTGCTCGAACAATATAAGTAGTAATTAATTTTAAAATTGAAGGTTGAATATATATATATATATGATAGTTATGTCAATCCATATACTTCCGCTAAATTTGGATGTGTTTAATCAGTTTTGTGCTATTTCAGTCATTTTCACGGTCTTCTATGCGTTTCTAGAATCTTCTAGACAAGCTTTATTGCTTACTGCCCGCTTTTGTTATTACACCCCTCGTTCTTGATCGCTTACCACCTTTGCATGGCTTGCCATATATCTCACCTAACGTTTTCATCCCTACTAATGGGCGGATCACACTCAGGAAGAAATCTGAGCCCTGCACAGCTTCAATATGTCTCCAACTCTTTCCTCTCTCTAGTCTGGTCTATATTAACTCATTCTGTACACACATCTGACGTCTGCTGCACACGCATCCACCAATACATACAGTAGCACAATCCATCGTTCCTTTTGCTTCTCGTGGTTTCTGATAATATTCCCAAAACTCTGCTTCCCATTTTGTTGTATGAGGAAGATCGTAAGAAGTTAGAAGGGTGATTGCTCAGTCAGACTCTAAAATGATATGCTACCACTAACTCACCTTTACAATCCACTTTCAAATGCTGGCTCAACATTGACCATTAGATTAACATCGGCTCTTTCTAACTATTCTGAAAAATCATCAGGCCATATTGTTCTCTCTCCCTGAGTTAAGTGCTGTTAGGTTAGGAAACAAAGTTTTACCAACTTTACCAAAGTATCTGACCGGTCGTCTTATCAGTGATATTACATCGTAGTACATACGGCGACTCATAGGTCCGTCCATTCTAAAAAACGCCAAATGACTTATGAAGGACAAAACCAGAAAACTCTTTTGAATGCATCTTATTTTGCCTGTTTCTCACAGCCCGGGTTGTTATCGCTCGATACTGACACCTTTCTCTTTCCTCCCAGTTTTTCTCTTCCTTCCTCTCTCTCTTATTTCATAGTGTTAAATATACACATCGTCTTCACACCCGAGAAAGGTTGCCGTATCTGGTCAGTCTTAGGAAAATCATTAGGAACTTGGTCTAAGCCTAATTCGATTTGGCTTTTAAAGTAGTTTTACTGACGAGATTAGTGCTACTTTAACATCTCCTCAAAATACAGTAGAGTACTATAATAACTTGACGTTATCATTTACCTGGCCATAGTATAATCCACAGATTTCGTCGAAAATGTAAAAAAACAGCACAGAAATGCATTATTTATAACAAATACATGATGGCACTGTGTACAATAAGGACTGAATTAATTCATCGATTCAAGAAATGGAGTATTATTCAAAGGTACAAGAGAATTCGACATGATTTAGAAGCAAACAGTAAAATTTCGGGACGAATATCATATTTCTGGAGATATTCAACATTGAAATTAAACATAGAGGGAAAAATGATCCCGAGGCGGATTAAAGTATTTAGAATTTCAACTCGCTAATGATCTCTAACGGAATTATTGAAACTAGAGCAGTATCAAAGAGTAAGAATTCGGAGACTTGAATGACACGCAGGATATACGAATTGCGCATGGAAAGTATTAATGGTACTGTCCGGATGAATGAATCAGACAGGAACCATACACACACTTCAAAGAGGGAATTCAAATAATTCATGTACATTCGTATATTAGAATGGGACTTGGTCACCGTGTGATCACAACGAATGAAAGCGAATGAACTGCAAGTATAGTGCATGGTCGTATGGATAATGAGACGCATAGTTGGATGTAGTAAAAAGAATAAAGACAAAGAGTCAACCAAGATAAAGGCGAATAAACCAATATTGCCAAGATTTGATATCAACGCAGCCTTCCACGGTGAAAAACGAAATTGAATAAATAAGCAGAAAGAAGTAGAGGCGAATTTAACTCAATACATATAAGGTAGGTAGAAAGGTGGATCCAGAAGCATTAAAGGGTAGGTAAATGAGAGGAAACGTCATCTTGCTACAATGGCTATTTAAGCAGCATAGAATTGTAATTGTAGTAGGCTTAACATCTACTTAATTACTCGAATATTCGGATCCAAAGAGCGCTCAAAACTAGCGCAGCTCTTTTTGAATATTGGCTCATCACTAACCATTCGATTAAGATTCGCTCCTTAAATGAATCTTCATAATTTCATATCAGTAGTCCATTCCATTCCCACACCCATTCTTTGTTTGTTTGACATCAGATTGCAAAACAAAGTTCCCGTTTCAAAGTTCAAATTTCGTGATTTGTCCCTAATTTGCTGAACAAGTTATTTTATGTGGTGTCTAATGTTGATCGATCCACTGATTAATTAAAATGGTCGGCCTTCAATTCCTTTTTCTTTCAAGAATCGAGATAAACAGATGAAATTAAGCTATTTAAAGGGTCCTAACATAGCTGAGTTGATTACTAACTTGTCTTGTTACCTTATCCACTCGAAAGCGTGAAAATAAAGTATTAACGACGTCTCGATTTAAATATTGTCTTAGAGCTAACAAATAGATTAGGTTTTTCCCCTTCTTACTGACACTAATAATCTCATATTGGAGCTTCAGTACTTTCAGCAATCATCGGTATTATATCCTGGACCGGCCTCGTAAGCAGCTTACTGCTGAGGGGCGAAGATAAGTCCTATTTCAAATGAGGCGAATTTTTATGAAAAGCCACACAACTTTAGAACACAGTTTGTCTGATAATGAGAATAGGAAGTCTTAGTGAATCAAAAAGACATCAGTCAGGAGAAAGGGAAGGCAAAAGAGCGGCCACACATTTGAGCAAAATATGTGCAGACCAGGCTGGCTTAGATCGATCGAAATCCACATCAGTACACCACAATCAGCTCATAACCGTATTTGCCTAGTAGAGTAAAAGCCAATGAATAAGGATACTCATAAAAAAGACAACTACAGTTCCCAGATCAATAATGCAAAATGGAGAGTGAGCAAAATGTATCGAACGGAGATGACTTAAATTCGCGAAGGTTGGAAAAAACAAAATTGAAGTGAGAGAGAGCAAGAATGATAACTGAGATAAAAAGAGACAAAGGACGAGGAAGAGAGAGAGCGCGCAAGCACTGGGCGTTTACATAAGGAATCTTGAAATAGACGCGGGAAAAAGTCAATAATCGTCACCCTGCGACTGCGAGTTCGAGAGAGAAAAACGTGTCGATTGCACCTAGTTTGAGCACGCATAAAAACGTAAGAATAAAATACAAGAAAAAGGTCTAAATTAATACATTTTTCGATATATAATGAAGAATTTTTCAGACTTCACCGTCGGCTTCGTGCAACTAGATTGAAAAATCAAGTTCACCCAACTACTGTTAGTCCTATTTCAATATGTTTGCTGTCATTGTGAGTAGTGAGGAATATCGCAAATTTCGAAATACCTTCGTTTAATAATTGACCGTAAGGGAAGAGAGAAATAATTAAGGTAGAGGAAATAAATTTATTATATAATAGGTTAAACATAAAATGGGTACAACAAATCTTAAATAAAATTTCGATGTTTAATAAATCATGGTTAGTCGTGCAAATAGACTGTTAGCCAAACAAACAGTACAAAAATGTGAAGTACTATAATAAGGTGTACAGACGAACAAGTACGTGGAGATTTCAAGCGATCTTTTTCATTGCAGTAACGCGAAATAAGATAATCTTCACGGTAAAAAAGAAGCAGAGAAGTGAAAAATACAAGTAAAATTTCAATTGGCCTCACCGGTACTACATACGGCCAGTATACCATTGTAAAGTTAATATTTACAAATTGTAATGGCCGAGATGTCAATCAAAAATCGACGAACACACCTAATTTAAATGTGTTGTTTTATTCAGATTTTTGAAAATTGCACAAATCGTTCATCTTAAAAGAACACTACTTACTTACTTGGATGCAATTTGATCTCCTAACACATAACTGATTTTTATATTATTAATCCGGCTAATCACTGTAGAAGAGCTCTAATCCTGATAACAAAGGCCCTTTAGGACCCAGATCAAGTTAACAGAACACAATGGCCTGAATGAAGAGGCCAAGAGTTAAGGAGGACCAAATGTGTTTTGGACAAATGAAATTAAACGAGGGAGGAAAGGAGGAAGAAGTCGGAATAGGAATTGAGATAAAAGAGAAAGGCGTTAGTACTGGGCGTGGAATACCTGGACTGTGAGGAACAGGCGTTCTTGTTGGTTGATAATTAAGGTCGAGGTATGAGTCAGTAGACGTTAAAAACATGGAGAGACTGATTAGACCTATGAGTCGGAGGGTGCAGATACTACAGGTCCTCCTTAACACTAACGACGCTTCCGATTCCATATATTTTGACTTTTCAGTTTTGTTAAAGTTAATTTTGAAGAGTCTTGGTCACAACATTGCTTGAATACCAATATTTTGATATTCTTGTAAGTCATCGTTTCATGAATCACCGGTATTAACTTTATTAGTATTATTACTCTTAGCAATGTAATACATTTTTAATCATGGGATAGAATCTGATCACACAAATTAACAAAATATTCTATTAAGGCGTGAACTAGGGTGTGGAATAGTGACATACAATGGATTCAGGATATCAAGACTAGGACTTTATTTTAATTCTGAAAGAATTGAGCTCTTGATGTATAATTGATATTTTTTTGACCGGGTGATCCAAATCACTAATTCTCATAATTCGATCGATTTGTTTCTGGGTAAGTTCATGCTCACCACATTTGAAGCTTTTTGATGAGTTTATTAAATTGAAAGGTTGACTATTTTGATATCCATAAAGCCAAAGCTGACCAGTGCCCAGTTAAGAAGAACTCAAATAATTATAATATTTACTATCAAGACTGACCTTACAATCTATTCAACTGGTCAGCGAACACAAAACATTGACGACTTGAATGATTGTACGAGAACCTAGTGACGGAATTTTACAATCGAAACTTCGGACGATTCAATAAACTGCACTCATTACATGTATGGCGCATAATTCATTGTTTTCATTTTGTGTCTTTGTTTTCTGCTTTTACATTCCTTTCACTATCACCGGATCATTGTAAGAAACCATTTTTTTGTTTTGCTATGGACTATAATAGTGAATGTAACTAATATTTATTACTGAAATATTTAAGTAATTAAGTATTAGATATTTCGTCAACAATTGGCAAAATCCATTCATGTCTGGTCAAAGAAATCAATATAAATGAACATCCAGAAGTATGATATTATGCCCATGATAGCCAGTGTTCCCTTCCTAACTATGAGACCAACACCACTTAGTGGATTAGCATTCCATTTCTCCATTTCTATTGAATTCTAGCGACTTTGAGAAATTATTTACGCATAGCATTCCCTGAAGTCTCAAGGGAAAACAAAATCAATCACTAACCACGCTAAAAGCGATCGTGATCCCTATCTCACAAGCTTAGACACAACTTAATTAGTTCATTGCACAAAAAAGGTGCACGGAAAACAGAGAAAGTAAAAACCATAACGTATATTTTATAAAATACAGAGGTGAAATAAGATTATTACAATGAGGAGTTCATCACGCCATCGATACTAGGCAAGTAATAGCAAATCATTCTTGGAATACAACATTCATTCGTTCCCAAAGGTATTGATTAATGAGATCTGATATTGCTTCACTCATTGATCTCCTGCAGTTAAACTGAGATGTCAAATTATCTTCTACCTTGCAAATAATTGAAATAAAAATGTATTCGCAAAAATAAAAAAAGCATGAAATCGATATTAAAATTATAAGATGACTAGGTCTCATTGGTACTCTATTTGGTCAGATATCAATTTTGAAGTGGTCTTTGAAATATCCTAGACGAGATGCCTGTTCAGTCGATGATCTTAACTCATGCGGGTACCACATTTTACTTGAAATTTTAAGTATTACTCAGCTCCATTAAGTTGAAATCATCCTAGTTTGAAGTTGCTCTATCCAGACAGTAAAGGTAGAGGGGGAAGGAAAATGAAATGGGAGGAAAGGAGAAAGTTGTTACTATTGGGCAGGGGCATCCCGAGCTGTGAGAAACAGGCGTGAATGTAGACACGTTGAGGGAGATGTTTAGTTGCGCGGCCATTGTTTTCCGATGAGTAATCAATAAAAAATCACCAATTTATAAGTAATTCTGAGTCAGTATGGGTGCAATACAAAGACAGTTTGAGCAGACTTACGAGTCAGAAATGAAATGTATTCTGTTAATGACAATTAATTTTTATTCAATCTATTCCGCTGGGTGGTCCATTTTAACCAATTTTCTAATAATTTATTTTATAAATCGGCCTTATTACCATTAGTAGTAGAAGAGAGTACACATTTCAGTTAATTAGTTAGTGTAAGGATGCCAAATCGAATATCTTCGATGTACAGGAGCGTAACACTTTAGCTACAACCATTGAGTACTAGGTTATCGATTATTTAATTTCCACACTCACACCTGGACATGCAATTCAACCACCGATCCTACCTTCATGACAATTACTGGCTAATTAGGTAGAGATTAATACTCATGCACATGTATTTATTTAACAATAGGTCCCTTTTTTAATCACTGGCCTCTCAGAAGCTATACAATTATAAAAAATAATTTGTAAGCATAAGAATTTGACAGAAGACCATCAGTTTACTAAAATATTATATTTGGCTAACCCAAATTCGCTATTTACTCTAGATGTAAAGGCCTCTAATTGTCTGAAAAATTTTATCACAAATTGATCTAATAGCCCTTAAAGCGACGTAAATGTTGATACATCTGATGAATTTTGTTGGTTGCTTTCTTGTGTTATAAAAAAACTTAAATTTATAAAAAACAATGACTTATTTAAGTCTCCAAGTTCGGTATTACTGAGAAATTGGAGGTAGGCTGTCAGTACTCAAGTACGTACACCTGCAATCAGAATGTGAAACATTGGAGAAGCTAGCACGCCAAGATATGGAAGTTTTTCAGTTCTATACTTCTTGAGAAGTTTGCGATGATTGTGGAAGGATGGTTGCTCCCTCCCACCTCTGTTCACTTTAATGCTTCTTGGTTCATCCTTCAAATACTTTTGTACTCCTTCATTCTACATTCCCTTATAGGATATCTTTAGAATATATTTAGACTACACTTCTTTTACGTATTACCATCTAAAGATTAGCCATGCACAGTAATTTGACAGATAAAAATAAACCCGCTTTAATTTAACTGCCATGCTTTCAATACTTATTTCAATATGGGGTTTAATAAACCATTACTACTTAAGTAAATAAGTAGCGATACAACGAAGATTTATTTATCGATGAAAGTAGAAAAGTTGTTTAATCATTAAATTAGCATACAAAAATAATAAAATTAATCGATTGGTCAGTGAACTCTGAATCCTAGGATCATACACTACCATTTAAACTTTCGAAAATGATTTGATGAAATGGAGGCTTATTTAATGAGTCTATTTTCAGTCTAAACTTTATTTTGCCCTCAAAAAATTTCAGCCCAAAAGCAGTCTATTTTCCATTATTATTTAACATAGCCATTTACCAGCGGACCAAACATCAGTCAGGTTCAGAAAGAGATCAATATGAGGTGGGAGTAAGATCTGCCGCAAAACGAGAAAAAGACTATTTAAAACGGCCATTGAAATGGGGCAATTGAAAAATATATGCTGTTAAATCTAGCCATCGCTATTTCGTATTATTTCCATAGTGACGTCATAAAATAGCGAACAAATCCAAAGAATCCAATCAATTTTCATAATATCTATAATTGTTGCAACATCGATTTAGGATGCTGGATGCGCATCTAGAGATATTGATCTCGGGACCTTTGACTTAGCTAGTAATTATAATTTTGTACTAATAACTAACATATGTTAACCCAGAAATATCTGAATCCAGAGCCTACACGTCCCAGCCGATATTAACTCGATATCTACAGATAGTAGCTCTCGCTGTTCAAATCAGTCAACAGAAAATGGAGAATGCTAGATAATCATCACTATAAAAGCACCAAATGCAAAAATTTAACAAATTTAACCGCTGGATTCCACAGTCATCTCTATAAAATAACGAACTTTGAAGGCCGTATACTTCTAAAGAGAATACTAGTATATCGTAAGAAATTTGTCGAAATGTTTGTCATTAAAGCCACTCAAACTATATTACGTAGGATATAACGTCATTTAAAACTGTTTTGACACCTCAATACTGACTGATTGTCCAGTTTTAAATTATTCGTGTCCCTCTTTGTCATGTAAATTAGTGGGTATGTTTTGAATTTTTCTCTGTTTGAAAGGCCTTTGTTGGGCTGACCATCTTGTTCATGAAAAGTGTGATCATACGATTGAATCAAAAAGTCATTATCAACCATTTATTTAAAGGTGGAAGGAGATTCAAGATTGCTTTTGATCAAGTAAGTGATATGACACGATTGTGATTTAGTAGAAAGAAATACGAAATCAAGAATCTTCCTCACATAAGAAAACAAGAAGTGAAGCCATATGCACACCATATGAAAATATTCATTCACATTAGTAACAACACAAAAAGATCATATTTTGGCATGCTTTCATTTCTACTTTTAAACGAAATAGTAGCGTAGTGATAGCATGCACATCTGCTGCGTTAGAAGTCATAGATTCAACCCTCACTAGTAAAATCTACCGTAAATAATGGTTCAGATACCTGCTCAATCAGAGAAAATTTATCGTAGAGTTCGGTAAAACCCCACTTCTTCGATCAAGGTCCAAGTATTCAAAGCGGGTATAAGATATTTCTTTTCTTATAATTCGTGAGTCAACTCTCCTAATGTTACTATCAAACTGGTTACTTTCAAATATGATAAGATAAGATTTCAAATAAGATAATCTGGTGAGGTTCAAATGATGACTAAATGTGCAATATATTGACAAAATTATAAGCCAACACTGTCCTATCTTTTGTGAGCATTACAATTACAAATTTAAATATAAAGTAATTCACGGCGAAACATCATCCAAAAATTGCAAAAGGGACTCGAGAAACTCATTTACTCTTTATCATCACATTGGATTGTTCAAATATCACTTGGGTGGGCATTGAGGGATAATTATATTAGAACACTCTTCTTCGGCTCTTAATCCGGGTAGAGAGAAGATGCTCTGTAGCAACTCTGAAGAGAAACTCGTATTCTACTCTTATTCAGTTAACATTAATTAGCCAGTGTGGTAGACAATCCACATCACTGTGTACCAATAGTATCGATTTCTTGATCTCTGACTTGGTAAAGATGAACGTGGGTGTTAATACTGCAGTTTGATAAACCTTGCCAAAATTCATATGAAGATGGACCTCGCAAACTGAAAATTTGATTTGGAATGGCCTTTGATGGTTCGTTCAGAAGTCCATGACCTTCTTCCCTACTTTCCAGAGTCACAATTATTATTTTTAATATGCTTATGAATCTGTTCTCATTCTAGCTCTAGACTATTCATGACTTGCAAGAAAACTAGGTTCATATTTACCACCCTTTCATGGGCTAAGCATTTTTGAAGCTTGGCTTTTGATATCTCAAAGAAATCAGCTAGGCAAGCTTCTTGTAATAATACGAGTCTGCAAGTTTAGTCCCTAAAAATATTCAAAGAAAACAATCTGTTCATATGTTAATTAATTACTGGATAACAAATCCTCGCCCCAAATTTTTGTTTAAATGTGAGAACTGGTAAAGCCACTTCCAGTGTCATAGTTACATCCATTAACTATGCTCCTTCAAATGTCTGCAAAATCCAAATGCCTTTTCACTATTAACTTTTGGCCAATTAAGACAAGCGCAATTTTTCATTTATGAAACCATCTTGCTTCTAGACAGCTGATCTATTTCAAGAAATGAACTTCTGTCTGCATGTGAGGGTCAAAACAAATTCCTCACGCAAAACCTCTTACAATGTCTGTCTGTCATCTTAGAAAATTAGTCAATTTAAAACATGTGGACACAACGAACTTCCGAGTATTTCTAGAGGTAAAAATAATGCGTCGAAAAAGATTGGTTGATAATGGCCATTATATGCACATTTCCTATTTAAAAATGAAACTAAAGCCAAGGTGTGGGATGAAGAGCTCATCTTTCCCCTTCTAACGGTTTTAATTTAAACGGTGGAATACCCAATGAGCTCTACTACGGTAAAATTATGTAAGTCAGTTGTACCTATATATCTCAACCGTTAAGAGAAAAAAATCTTTTAAACTCGATATACGCTTTCTTCTGTAATCAGAAGAATTATATTGGACCGAAATGTTTCGCTCTTGAAAGCTAACATCTACCACATTATCCACTCGCCTGTTTTAAATTTGTGCTCCAACTGAAAGCCAAAATTCCTCAAGAAGTGTTTAAAGAAAATGTGGACCTAATCGTAACTGGAAATATGCGGCTTTAAGATTAAAATCCACCTTTTTCTTTTCTTCTCCTGTCTGTAAACATCATGTTGAAACCCATCTATCTCATCTAAAAATCGCATCTTTGAGGTGACCTTTTGTTCAAGTGGACAATAAGTTTTGCTATACCATATCTCTAAGAGTGCAACACCTAAAATAGTCGTGTTTTGATAAGTCATTATATATTTGAATTCAGTTCTCAAAAAAATGCATAAGTGCAGATCACGACAAATTACATTGCAAATAGCATAAAGATATGTACAAGTACTGAAGCCTTGGGGAGGGTAGAGAAATTTCTGTACAAATTGAGAAAGGTAGAAGAGATAAAGTTGGCGATAGTTAGCTAAATCTGAGAGTACGAAGCCAATTATTCAATATTGTGACACTCAACGATTTTTTACCGGTACAAAACGATACACATGACTGTTGATATTAGTAGGTAGTCTGAAAAGAATGTACATTTGGTTGAATTTGATATAAAATATATGCGGCACAAATGAGAAGGTGAAGTAATACTTACAAAGGGGTGACCGACTGTCCGCAGCCGCACTTATGGAGGCATCTTGGGTCAAACCACTAACAGGTATAGCCCGAGTAGGCGTCTGAAGATAAAGATAGGCCTCTCTACTAGTTTTAATGATCTCAGAAGGGACGTCTTCTATATCATCTAAGCGATTATTTGAAGGTTTCAGAAGGATAGACTGTATCTTGAAGACGTATACACTGTTTGGTTGTAGAGATTCGAGTAGAAAAGAGGTTTTCGTCTGTAATAAAAAAGTTCTCCGATATATTCCAATACTTAATTCCTTCCGATATTCATAAACAGTCCTCTGACTAATATGCTCTTTGATGTGTTGGGATATCAAATATTTACAGAAAGTCTTGTTAAAAACCTCTGCTTGATACGCCTTGAAGTCTGAAAAAGCGACCACGCATGCCACTCATCTGTTTTGAAGAGTCATCCTTAATATTGTACCACTGAGTTTGAGTTTATTTACCACATACATTGCACTTATTTGACCCTCGTACTTAATTCCTCCATTTTTTGTCCTGATTTTCAAGTGTACTTTTAATTTTCATAAAGCATCAAGGCTCTAATACCCTAAATGAAAGAACAAATTAAACGTTTGTTTATTATATAAATTCATTATTTATTAGTCAAAGACGTCGAAAACACAAATATAATTAAAAAGAACATCAGAGATAAAACGGTTCTCCTCTCTAAAGTGTTAAAAAAAGTCATCGATAATCTTGCATTGGCTGTAATAAGATACCAATAGATAGAGGTGACATAACTAGCTACAGAACTGATTGAACCGGTCAATCAGATTGGAATATCGTGGATACAATCTTAACCATGAACGTGGGAGTCAAATTATGAAATATGAATAACAAAACATTACGCAGTAACTGCGCTCCTGATCAGACTATGGAAAACTCAATGCTTCCAGAGTAAAGTAAGAATCTTGATGACCTGACTCTATTACCTGCCTCGTCTATACTATTTACCCGTTACATACCTTTTTGGAATATGCCTCCGCTCTCCTTATTCATATGCTTTCTAATAATTACAAATTGAGAAAGCTTTCTTTTTGCAATGCCATGGCGTAAAAATGATAAAATGCTTACACTTGGAAGAACTTTAGTCTGAGATTCAGTAGGATCGAGTCGAGGATAAGGATCAGCAAGAAGTCGGAGAATTTGAGAGTTCAAGTGCCTATCCATTGCTGGACCCCATGTCACCCTGTAGGAGGAAATACGAAAATTAATTGAGGCAAACTGGAAGAATTTCTTCATGATTTTAGATTATTAATAGCTATGTAGTTTAAGTAATTGGTCTAAAGTGTATGATCAGGAAAGGTGCATTAAACCTCACGTTTATTCCGGCTCTCCAGCCGCCCACTCTATAAAAGGGGATTTCATTGGCGGATCGCACAAGTCAAAGTGACCTAAATGCTGACTAAGGGAGAATTTTTCACCAGTAAGTTGTATACCAAAGTGAGTCAAATTGAAGGTGAATTATGAAGGGATTTCCCTCTTTTATCACATAAAATAGACGATATTGATTCCTCAATGAACATTTTGGGACTTTCGAGCCTTTGAAAAGCAGAGTTTTTCTTATGCGTCAAAGGGCAATCTATTTAATTGGTTTCTCCGGTTAATTGAAATTTCTCCGATTCGGCACTTTTATTCAACTGAACAATGTGGGATGAATACGAAACCTCATAAGTAAATCTGCAAAATCACTCGAGTTAACAGATTCAAAAGAAATATTTTTTTCTGTCGTCATTAAAACGTTTATTCCATAGATTTTTAAATTTTAATGGATTAAATCACCATAATCTAATTCACTCTGGAAATTCAATTTAATTTAACTAAACTGAAATGATCTAATTATAAAAAATTACCGAATATTTACCCACATTTTTAAACTGCAGACGTCATTTTAGAAAAATAGGCTACGGCATTTGCGATTTAATCGGTACTTAACTTCGGCCTGAAAACTTACTGGAAATGCTCTGTTGCTAATAACGCTAGCTGACGGATAGTTCCTCGTTCAAGGAATCAATGAGGTTATGGGCCTAAATTTTGTATCTGCATAGAATATGTAATAATATTTTTTACAAAATTCATTCACTCTGGCATTTGAATTTGCAGCTTCAAGAAAAATACCTTTAATTCGATTGAAACTTTATCTTACCTGTAAAATATTTCCGAAGGATTTAATTCTGATTGCACGTCCTGTCGTGGACTGCGTGGATTACGGATAGTTGAAGGTGGTCCCCATGACATATTGTATACTATTTCCGACTCTGATATCAGCTGAGATTTCAGATTGGTAGGGGGTAGTAGGGCTTCGCCATCTGAAATGAAAACAGAAAATATTTTCATCAGCGCCAATCTTGACAGAGATTTTTCATCCCAACTTAACTAACCTTTTTTAGAACAGGTAAAATGTGTTGCCCAGGGCATAGACTGATCATCAAAGCAAGCAGGGGTACATAGACACCCTATAGGAATTGGAGGTTGTTCTGATTTCTGTTGAAGTGAATTTTCATTTGATTTTCGTTTATGTGGCGCAACAAAGATAGCGTAATGACAATTGAGCTGTAGGGAAGAAATCTCAACATGTCCAGTTCGGGTTAATCGACCTTCAGATAGAATGGTCGTTGGTTGTACTGGTTCAAGCACAACAAAGCGGCTGTTCTCGTTTTGTACTGATCCAGTACCTGATTCATCCAGGGGTTTAAGGGGCATAAATGTTTTTGATACTTGAGCACCAGTTTCTATACAGGCCTGTTGCTTCCATTGAATTGTTAGGAGGCGTGTGGATAGCTTTTCTCCTAAAACGTGAGGGGATTTACTTTAATAATACCATTATGGAAACTTACTTCCCAAGTTATTGAAAATTTAAATGTATAAACCAATAAATATTGTCAAATTATGCATAATATGAATTCAGCTACAAATAAGAAATTATATATATATTACCCCTGATGGCTAAGAAGGTGCATAAGAAATACTATCTGCCCCATGGGTCTGTGAAACGTGATAGCTTAATAAGAGAAAGCTATAACAACAAGAGTGAGAATTACAGTACATTGCCAAATTGTGACAAATAATTCCCCTTTCCCTTATATAGAATATAAAGAGGAGATGAAATTCTACTCATCAGATTATCGAAGAGAATGATTAAAAAGCAGTAATCGTGGGATGAGGAGGATGTCATTTTGGCTTTATGATTGACAAACTATGACATGACCATCTCTAAAAATATGAATATGGAGAAAAAGGATTAAACAATAGTCAGACCAGGACAAAAATTTTCCACTAAAGTCGCTTTCATGATAAATTCGCATTCCAACATCTTTTTCGTTGACCAGAAGTAATCAGTGCGGTTGGTCATGCACGTCCCTGATGTGGCCGATAGGAATCGATGTAGTGGTCTACGATATGGCAGGCGTATGTTAACTACCTGCTCAGAGGAAAAGGCTTATATTAAACTTCACAAACTCATTAGAAGTGTTCACAGCACTTAATGTGAGTAGAGAGAAGGTATCCTGAAACAGCTCCTTATGATAAACTTACATTCTATCCCCTCTCTACTGACCAGAATTAACCAGGCGGTTCGTCACCCACACCATTGGATGTGCACTGATGTGCTAACAGTGATTTCCTACGCTAGATTTCGTGTCTAAAATCGCCTACCTCTGAGAAATTGAGGATCCGATACGTCAGCGAATTCATTCACAGTGATAATCGTCTTTAAAGATTGGCCATCGTGATCTCCTGGATCATTGGCGAATCGAATAGTAAGAACTCCACCATTAGGTTGGGAAAAATGCAGTGGCTGAAAATTTGATGCTATTTGCAGTCGGGTGGTATCTCCTCGGGTTTTAACATTGTCACAACTGCATGCCACTTGGGCATCATCTAAAAATAAAAGCATAATTCTTAAATTGGTAAAATAAATATAATCTTATTAAAAAAACTTAGACTAGAGATGAAATTTGGAACACTAACGTCAAGCAAGGTTGTCAAGATTCCTGAGCTCTGTTCGTTTAAAGATTTCTAATCGTAATGTTCTAGAGAATGTACTTTAGATGAATATACTTCCTGCTTGATTTAAACACACATGATGTCCCGCTGAGAGGACTTATAAAAACAGTATGAGTCACAAAGGAAGATAAGAATTGGAAGTTAATTACGTAGAGGACACGTAGATGTCCAACTCCAACTCACTTTTTCAGGAATTCATTTGCAACTTGTCATAAATAATGGAGGCCTCAAATTGGAAATCGTAACTTATACTAACTAACCAATAAATGAGATCTGTGCAGCTTCAGACTTCCGCTTTCTTTCATAAACAGATTAATGAAAAAAGCATATAAATCACATAACTAAGAGATATGAAAAACTCAAATCAAGTACAATTTTCTACCTAAAAGCATTCAAAACTGGAATTTAAGTTATCTATTGATTGAAAAATCACTTCTCGAGACCAAGATAAATCTCTGTGCTCAAGACGGGAATATAAAACACAAACATCTCCAGGCTTAATACGTGTATGTGATACAACTAATCTTCTTCATCAGAATGGACTTGATGGTAATATTCTATATTTAATGAAATATCCAACAGAAAACCTTTTAAAGACGCGCAACTCAGTTAACAAATTTCGACAATATTTCACTCTGCAGACTCAGGAGTCATTAAGGAGAATGTATTAAGACGAACACCCACGGCTGTAATATTCAGTACAGTTAACTTTCGAATGTCCTATTCATTCTATAGTTTGAGTATTCTACAATAAATTGAAACTAATCTTAATAATATGTTAGTTAAAATATTTAAAATTCTGAAATTATGTCATCAGATTTTAATACATGTTATTGTTTTCTTTAGATCGGATGTTAAACCTTAGTGGAACCCGACCTCAACCTGTACTAATATTTTGATTTGGCACTTTTTGTCTATATGTCAACAAGACGCTTAAATTAGACTCTATATAATTTAATCATAGTTATATTCTCCTTCTTCACAGTATCAATATTCACATCCCAATTACACCCTCTCCTACTTGTTGACTAATACGATAGAACAGTAAAGCTCCGTTTTAATTGATTTCAACGCTCTTTTCAAAGGCATTTCTGTCATCTAATCATTTGTACCTAGCCCACAAAAAGGCGCGTAGGTTGCCGACTGTGGCAAACTGTCTGCAAAGATTCCTAAAAATCGGGAAATTAATTTCAGCCATGAAAGCCATTTTTCGGTTAAATTTCGGAACCATACCCCCGGTTTTTCGTTGGAGGGTTGACAAAGAACGGCTAACCAAGCATGGCGCGGAAATGATTAATTACAAGTTCCCATGTTCCTAATGCCTTCGTGAAGCCGAAGATTTATTAAATGGTATCTTTTAGTCGCGACTAAAGCTGACTCGATTTGAGTTTTAGCTGATAATAAATCCGAAAATCTTGGCTGGGTTTTAATCAACTGGCCTTTGGTCATTAGAAAAAAGCGGATGTACAGAGATGCATAAGAGGAAGCTCTCGATTTTCTTAAATGTTTAACGCTGCAGATATTGATAATTTACTGAACCGGAATTCTGGTCAAATATCGAGGAGCCGGATCCATTTTTTAAAATTGATATAGTGAACGTATATTCGTGTGTAGAATGAAGTTTCTGAGATTCCATGTGTCGTCTTTTTCCTCCATTCCACTACCCATTTTAAATTATCTCACTATTTTTAGTGCTTTGATGCATCAAATCACAAAAAGACCTAAAGCAATTCAGTTTAACGTAGTCAATAAAATATGCTCAAAGATGAACTGTTGTTCAAGGCACATCTGGACACATCTCTTACGTCTCTTCAACTTCATTTACTACGTAGCAATTCAATTTAGAACAATAGCCATTTTATAATTAAAAAAACCAGACCCTCAGATTGAACTTCTCTTTTCTGGTCTTACCATATACATGGTGATTCGTATTCTGCTCTGAAGATTGTCGGTTTTGGAAGAAAGGTTCTCGTTTCGGCAGTCCTGGTGTAATAATAAAATGGGTTGCTGGTGCAGAAGCGAAAGTTTTAGAACCCCATGAGGAAATTGCTTGAACCTGCAAAAAAGCAAAACTTTTGCCACATTAAGATGAACGTAATTGCCCTGGCTATTCTTCTTTAAGTGACCTTGAAAAGTAGTTATATCTTTAGTTGAGAAACACTTAAAACGAACGAACACATTTAAACTCGTAAATTTAATTTCTTTGAAAATGCAGATGCATGAAAATATTCAAATGTCTCCATTTTGTAGGTCTGCAATTCCCACTCTCCTTTCAAATATAAGTGCTTTTGCAAGATTTATGTTTTAACTTCCTTACCAGAATTTGGTAGGACATATTTGTCTTCAGATTGCGAAGAAGGTAATGTGTTTGACTCTGAAAAGGACAAAAAAGTGGATTTGTGTACTAGGACAAAAAATAGTTTTATCTTTCACACCATTTCAATATCTAACAGTTAATATTTTGACGTTTTAGAGTTCTATAATAATGAAGATCGGTGGATGGCTCAATATCAATAACAATTCCAGTAAACGATTGTTGGCAGTTACTGACACCAGTGAATTTAACGGGAAATGTAGCCATTAATAACTTTGACCATAAACCAAATATCGTTACCCAAAAGTGATCTGCAATCGAAGGGAAAGCTCTAGGGTCCTCATTTAAAAGCTCAGGTATGGCGACTAAAGTATGCATTTTCGATAGGCCAGAGATCAAAAGAGGATAAGTGTAAGAGGATAAGATTTTCAAATGTAAAGCGTCAAGACCTGGCTGGCCCTATGGAATCACCTTTTAAATGTCATGTATTTGGATATTCAATATGACCCCATTCAACTAAGTTAACCTAAGTATACCCCAATTGTACATACCCTTTAGTCCTCTAGGTACATCTTAATCGGGAATTCAATTCAAATATTTACTTGACCCCACCTTACTTTATCGATAAAAATTATAACACCTAAGTCCATTAAGGAAAGCGTTTTTCTACACTCATTTTAGGTTTAGGGATAACGTCATACTAGCACCTTGGTGAGAAGCCTAAATTCAGCAACCTTTTCATTAATCAGACTTAACCAGTGTGAAAGCCCATTTCGACGCTGAGTGTGCATTGAAACCTTAAGTACCGATTTCGTAGAGGATTACGCTAACCGCTACGACATCAGCGCATTATCTACATTTTTCATATATTCATATGACCGGTCGGTACACTGTAAATATGTTTCAAAGCGCATACATACATCTTCATATCACCTTCGCACTTGCCAACAGGTCTATCCATTGCAAAGTGAGGGTGGAATGCACACGTCTTATCTCGTGACTCACATCTTAAGTCAAAAATTAGACATCAAAAAGTATCGTCAGATTAGAAGAGAGGATAGATACTGCTTGTAAAATTCTTCTCCCAAACTTACTTGCTTCAATTTTAAAAGTTACATGAAAACCACAGCTGCGCCACTGTTGTTTTTATAAATATCAAGTATGAAATTCTTCATAATTTATTAAAATGCAATACATATAAGGCTAATTCAAAGTCAAATTTGAATTGTCTAAAAGGTCTTTTAAGAATTGAGAGAAAATTCTTTGCCATTTTATAATACTTTTAAAGAGTAATATGAAGGTCATTTTTTATTTTAAAATGTCATGAAGACCTACCGCAGGGACCATGTGTAGAAAGGTTGTTTTATCAGAAGAAGAATCCTCGGGAGCCCATTTTATCTAAAATACAAAAGATTTTGCACCACTATGATCAAATAAATCGCCAATACAAAGGTAATACAAAGAAACATTGATTAGCTAGACCCGTAAAATATGAACATTGTAGAAAAATTGTGTAAAGTGGCCAATTTGATTGCGTTAGAGTGAATGAGGTGAAATTCCACATTTTAAAATCATATTATTTAAATATTAGTCGTTTTTTATAAATTATTAAGCGAGATGAACATACCTAATAGTCTTCGAAGGTAGTTGCCTCGATTAGTATATATACTTCCGTAATGATCCATCATTTGCGCATTCAAATATATGATCTCCATCCATTTTCCAAAATTACCTTTTAGTCACATTCTCTATGAAATTGTGTTGATTTTTCGTCTTTATAACCCTATGAGTTTATCCATTCTATTGTCTATATCTATCCCGCTACATTTTAAAGTACACCTACACTTATGCACTCATGTCCAAGTGACTCAAATAAACCGTCTATGTATTCCACGCACATAAATGCATGCAGACACACGCTTGTCACTTGTCTACTCGTATACTCCCTCCTCTCTCTCTCGTCTCCTCTCCCTGTCATCTCTCTTATTCTCTCACATCCTCATCGTGGTTTATTCGGTACACTTCGGCACCCACAACTCTGTGTTCTACTTTTTGGAACTGTTGTTCGCTGTTGTTAGCTGCTAGCTATAGTCTTAGCTTCTGCGATTCGGTTCCCGTTACTCCGGCAATTTCTTCGACATTTACACTTGGGATCTCTAAATTGTGTTATTATTTGATCACCCCGTAGATGACGAGCATTGTAACATAAATTTCCTCAAACCATATAGCATATAGATCGAAAATTCAGTTTAACAATAGGTTAATTAGAAGTCCTGTAGGTTTATGAAAGTGCAACAAAACTTCTCAGGCTCTTTCCAAAGCATATACGTATTATATCAAACATACCGAGCATTGGACAGAAGTTGTTTATATTCTAGAATTTCCTATGAGACCCGGGAATATTTGCCTATTCTTAATAAATGCAAAATAACTTTTTACCCAACACGTTGAGACAATTTATCAAGGCATTTAATATTAATCTGTTCCTATAGTGGTACTTAAGTTAAATTAAATAAAAATTAACTTTTAAGTTCGAAGATAAGAGAGTTCGCTTAATTCGATGCATAGGGTGTATCAGCATAGGAATGAAAGGCAATTTTCAGGTGGACGAAAATCAAATAGAACTATAAACGCACAAACCACCCTTAAATTCAGAGAATTATACATCCACAAGCTTGAATATTCCTTTAAATATTCCAATAGAGTAAAGGGCAACGGAACATTTTTAGCGTTTTTTATAAAGTAAATAAATATAAATGTGTTGGAAAAGGAAATATCTTACCTGATATTCAGTGACTGGAATTACAGAAGAGGCTGGATGTTTCCATTCAATGCGGACATGAACTCCACCATCAGCTTGAAACCTCCAAACACCGTCCACAAGTTGCCTCGGTGAAGAAGCTGCTTGTGGAAGTTGACTTGTAACATGAACAGGAGGGGTAGTTGAATCACCAAACCCTCTTGACCCATATCGATTGACGGCCGCAATACGATACTGGTACCACCATCCAACATCTGGGTCACTCAGTCGAGCCCCTGGTATCGTGGTCTAAAAGAAAACATCATAATCTTTAACAGAAACTATAGCGTGTGACCGCGTTATCACATAATATACTACAATTCAAATTCCAAGTTTCATGAGAAAGTGTTCGAATTGACTCACCATAGTTAAAGTTTTCCACGGATTTGCGTTCATGGGATCAAATTCAGGTCCGAAATAAGTTCTCACTTGAAGAACATATATAACTGGTTCCTTAAATGTTGCCCTATTTTCCCCTCCAATGTTCCAGTTGAGTTCAAACGACCTTGGAGTATTTTCTTCAGTGATTTGGGGAGGTTGAACATGCTGTGGAATGTCTGTTGAGAAAAAGGAGCAGAGTAAGAAAAAATGAAGAGATTTCTTATAAGAAAAGAGGCTATTCTTACCATTTCCGAAAACAGGCACTATACAGGTCCCAGAACAACACATTTTGTCGCCAGGACAGTCTGCATCGAGGGTGCAGATAGGGGAAGAAGGGATATCGGGGCCATTAATCCAGTGGTCATTCTGCTCCGCTGGCATAATTGCCCCCGTTGTGGTGGGACAGTCACCAAAACGGTTTTTCATCGCTGTATCCAACTTCCGACATCCGGTATGACAGACCCAGCCCTCTTTTAATTCACCGGACTAAACGGGAAGACATGTTAGTGCCTTTTTGGTTTTTAGTGTTGCCGAGAATGTTTAGATGTAGATGCAACACATGCTTGTTGAACAGGCCGTAAACACATATATCTTCGGTAAAAACAGGTAATTACGCATATAATTTTCTTAGTTCTTCCAACAACGCATTAAATTTGGGCGGAAAGATTTCCTTACATTATTTTCAGTCGCTAATAAATGGTTATTTACGAATTCATCTATAAATCAATTAAGTCTTTTGCACAGTCTACAGAATTAATCCTGATTAAATTCTTAAGGAACGATTTAAATGGCATACCTTCATCAATCATTCAATTGCAAATTCAAACCGTATTTCTGCCTAAAATTCTTATCGCTTACTTTAAGGCAACAAAATTCGCCAATTTCGCTAGTTAATCCGGATTAAATTTTCTGTCGGATGTTAGAGTTCACTTGCTCTAGACTTTTTTGCTTTTGCAATCAAATAAATTTTCTCTTCCGAGTCGTTCTTTCCGTTAATTTTATTAGATTTCAACATCAATTGGGCTGGAAAATTAAAAATGTTCCGATAAGCCGTGACCGGATTAGGATAATTTTATCTCCGATACTTTGTACTTTAAATTTAGTGACAAGTCCACTTAATAACGGTAAGTTTGAAAGTGTATTTCAATCAGCACACGGAAGTCAGCCCATTTAACAAAACTGACATTTGAAACAACACCAGTCAAAATTTTGAAAGAATTTACGAAGTAACGAAAAGATTACGTGCTTGATAGTTAAAGAAAAGGTCAATAATTATGTGACAACCTTTTGATAGTTTAAGGTAAAATAAAAGGAATTACTTTCAGTAAAGATCACTGATTGAAATGGCCTATTCTTTTCTGTTGAGAGGAGTGGACTACGGTTTCGTTAGATTACCGTCTATCAGCCAAATATTTGGATAAGAAAACGCGTTCCCTCGCCATAATAGAGAAGCACTACAATCGAGGCAAAAAAGGCCTCCATTTTCTTCCAGTGAAATGCTCCTACGTGGTTCTCTATACACCAATGAGGCAATGGTTAACGTGTTAGTCTGCAGAGTCAGAGATCATGGTTTCGATGTCCATCGGTGCAATTCTGGTGAGCGAAATAATCAGCTCCACTGGTTTGGTCTGGCTAATAAGGGATGGAAGAATTTGAGTTTCTCAGCGTGGAAGTTTCATAATATTACTCCTCTATCTAAGAAAACGATTTCTTATATGGGTTTGGTAGCTGTTAATAACACGATCCCCTATTTTGAAAAGCTTTGGCATGCGAGATTACTTTTTTGCATAGAAATGACCTATAGTCTACAGTTTCTCCGAGTTTTTTGTTTATGAAACCAAAGAATCTTAGACAATTGCTCAATTGGGTTGAAACAAAATCTGACCAAAAACGTATTAACAAGCAGGTGAACTATATAATCTTTATGCTTTTTACGATTATCTATCAATTTGCAGACACGGCATGACCTTCAAATGAATGTCAGCTACAATCCAAGGGATCATTTGAAAGCTACCTGTTTTAATTTGCTCTCTCACTCGATTTCATTCGTGAAGTTGTCCAACAAATCATACTGATCTTATCGCCAGAAAAAGAAAAGAAAGTAATAACAAGAATTTTAAAACATCAAACGCTGGATCGTCTGGGTATACATATTTTAATTCAAATTTAGTTGTTAATTCAGAAGTGCTGAAAAAATATAACCGTGAACAGAATGAATCCTTGATTCCCTTCACGGATATCCATTTTTACACCGAAATAACATTATTGACATTCATTTTTAAAGTATTTTGGTGACAAGTACAAAGTACACGAAACGCATGCCGCTTCCCTTCACATTTCGCGTTCAAACAACAAACCGGAGTTAGGACGGTAATCGAAGTTGTGTCTTGTGTCTGGATGTCGGCATATTTCCCCTCCAAGTGTATGGCGTTAGGCAGAAAAACATTTGATTTAAGTAATTTCATTAAAATGTTCGGCCCTAGCCTAGACAACGTTTAACCGCATGTCCTTAAACTGTGACTCCGTATTTTCGTCACTGATTCTCATCTGACCAAATAATCATGCATAAGAAATCATATCTCTTATCACTAAAGCATTTTTGCTATGAACAGAGATTAACTAGGTATATGAATAATCATTATTAATAAGTAAATACTCATTTTAACAGAGAGAAAAACTCCGGGTAGGTCACCATTTGAGAAGCTCATATTCAACTATCTTAAAGTTGATTTGTAACAACTGAGAGCACATTTTCGATCATCGACCAGGTGACTCCTAGTACAATTGCACGTCTTACAGAAATGCTTCCAAGCCGGTTAAGGGAAATGTTAACAGCGCCTGACTCGGATAGAGAGAAGACGAAAAACTCGGATTCTGCTAATCCTCTTGTTGACCAGGACTAACCAGTTCAGTTGGTCACCCATATCACTGGATATTCTTCGATGAGCATCGGCCTGCACGTTGACCTTGCACCACCGTAGTTCTTATTAACAGAATGTATTCTGCACCGCTCCAGAGGTAAAAATTTTTTCTTATAGTTATGCATATTAACTTGCAGTATTAAATGGGTGAATCAAACTGCTTTACGAACGTATGCGAAATAATAATGTAAGCAGAAAAGGGAACGGTAAGTTGCATCTCAACTCCTTAGCCAATTTCCAAATTCAGCCACCACTAAAGAGCTTGTCAATGCCAAGTAATTTTTTAATAAAATTATTACTTACAGCGCATTGTTGTACGCATTCCTTGTAGGGAAGTCCAGTATCACATGCTTGTTCACACTGGAGGAGAAGAGAAAAAAATTTTTCCCAATTAAACTGTCTGAGAGGGTATAAATTTTCTTCTGCACGAGAAGAGTACTTGTATTGAGATTAATTTTGCTGAAACAAAATTCCAATTGATTAAACTGGCAAATGAGTTCGGCAGATTGAGTTCGCGTGTAGAAGAGAAATTAAAAAAGACAAATCGTGTTGGTTACTTTTTCTGCTGGAGTGAGATACAATCAGACTAAAGCAAACTCAGTCATTTCGCGAGTAGAAAAACGGTCATCATCTTACTTTTACAACTCCCTATTCCTGAGTGGACTTTTTAAGAGATGGTTTGTAATACTGACTTGAACGAACATACCTAGTTAATGGGTCTTTAAATAGACGTTAAGCAGAGATAAATGAATGGAAAATTCATCTTTAGAATTCTTTTATTCTGAAATGAATGAATACATGTTCCGGTAAAATCACAGGCTCTCGAAAACTGTGGCCCTATTTATAGCCAATTGTCCCCTGTGGAGATTAGCTTTTGCGATGATTTTCTACAATCTTTCGGAACACTTACTATATGACCTGAAGGTACATACGCTTCAGTTATCTCTCTCCCACCCTGTCCCCTGAAAAAGCTTCAGTATTTCTCATGTCAGGGGAGTCAAAGCTTGTAACCTGTCATTCGAAGAAACGGCAAGAACCGTCTAATTAAGCATTCTGTTTCCATTCGCTATACCACTAATTAGTCGGAACAGACAAGTGTTAAGCGAAAGGAAGAAGTAAATTTGGACATGATTAATCGGCAATAAACGTCACAGGAGAGGCGTCAACAAGCTGAAGAGGAGGGTAGGAGATTGGAAAAACACCTTTAGCCAAAAGGGAAACGAGGGCTTTACTCACCTCATTGTAGAAGATGTAGGCTGGAGAAAGTCGTCGACACTCCGATTGTACATTGACAGGCGCTTTTTTCAACTCCTCGAGAACCGTTCTGACCTAAAATTTAGACAAATTCTCCCCTTAGAGTTGTTAAATCTGACAATTAGCAGGGTTGTTCTTCAAGTTCGTGGGCAAAATTTAAACCATTTGTAAATTATAAGTTTGTCAATTCAATTTCATTTTGTGAAATACCGACTGGATAATGCAAATCAGATTTATTTCATATTCGAAATACCGATAATATGTTTTATTTCACTAAAAGTCGGGTCATTAACATATATTGCGGTACTGCACAGTCCGGTGGATTAAGTTGAAGTATAAAATTAAGGGATGCGCGCGTACTATAGCGATTTAAACAGATTAGCTTACTTAGAGTGAAATAGAATTTCTATATTCACTTCGTGTTTTGATGTCGGCGTTCCTTAGAGGGGGAAAAAGTGGAAACTTGCATGCAAAAGGGATCTTAAAATAAGATGTGAGTCACTGTTTCTGATCTGCTGTTTCTTCCTCCCCATACAGTGCGACCTTTGCGCTTCTATAATTCTAGGATGCCGGGAGGATAAATTTTAATTATTTATTAACTTGCTACAAAGTTTTCAAGTAAATAGTGAGACAGCTGAGATTGAGAGCTCCCTCTGTCCTACCTCACGAAACGTCCCATCAAAGATCAAACACGAAGTAACAAAACCTACACCATATATTAATTTTAAACATAACAATTCTTACATTTTTCCAATAGTAAACTTAAAGGCGGTAAACCGGTTAAAAGCGGCTAACTGGGAGATGAAAGAGCCGGTGTTAAAAGATTCCTTTGTTTTTAATAGTATTATTGTTTGTTTTTTATAACTGGTTAACAAAGAAGAAAACTGGGAAACGTTAAGATGTCAAGGGTAGATATTTTTATTCCATATTATTTCTTCGGAAATACAAAGCAGAACATCTGCTCCTATGCATCAACAAAATTAAAAGATTTACACAGAGATCAAAATAAAATTCGTTATTTATTTTGTAGTGAAGCATAGATAAACAAAATTAGAAATAATTTGATTTATGTTAACAAGGTTAGCGTGTGAAAACTAGGGGATTTATTCAACCGCTCTTGGCATTTTCTTCTTATTATCTGATTTTCAATGCGTTCAGATGAAAAGGCTGTTGGCAATCGTGAGAATTACACAAACGAGGATATGAACATTGAGTTTCATTGCAGTTAATAAATAAAGAGAAACACAAGAAAATATCACTTTTCTAAAATAGAGCTTAAATTGTTGAAACTATTAACCTAGGCGAGAAACAAACCTGTCGTGTTTTAACTTCGAAATAGCGACTATAAAATCCCTCTCGATCTCATACCCTAAATAGGAAGATCACCAACCTAGAGAAGTTGAATTTCCGCACGAATTAACGAATCTGCTGAAAGTGTATCGTCATTTTTTATACAGCTATTACAGGAGTGAATTGAATATAGTACTGCTTGTGCACTGTTGCCTTGATATGTTGCTACCTAAATGTTCTCAAATGCCTAGAGTTAAAACACAGTTAGGGAAGGTAAATTTCCAAATGTCATCTTCTTCGTAGGGATATTCAGAATCCAATGACATCGGGTGAGTCCATCGATATCAAACTCAAAATTTATCTCAGTCAAAGTAGAAAAATGGTTTTATTTATCAATATTTCAGAGATTATAATGTTCTATCTTAATAAAATGCTAAAGTAATATCAAAGGCTTGTGCGATTTATGACAGCATTATATTTCTCACGAGATGACAAAAAACTTCCAGGCCTATTAAGAGAGGTATCCACTGCAATTGACCTGGGCGGAGGAGATGTATCTCGTGGGAAACTCACATTCCACCACCTTTATTGACCAAAAGTAACTTGGGCAGTTGATCACCCACCCGATGGATGTGATCTGATGGGAATAAATCCTATGACCTCTGATTTGACTACTGAGCCATCTGCTAGCGCGAGATCGAAGAATTTGGTTCTCATCCCCTAACATTACGGATGCCTCGTCTAATTATATCTAATGTGTCTTGGCTTTATATAATTCAACTGACCAGATAAATGTACTGTACTACTTCTTACAATAGGACTTAATTAGTATATTTTACTCTTTTTTTGCCATCACAGTCTGTTAAGCTGTCACAGTTCGTTGTCTTTTCACAACCACTTACGAATTGGAATATTCCTTGGGTTATGGGGAATGACAAATAGCTTGGCAGTCAATAGAAAAAAGTCAAATTCTTGATGTCTGGTTTGGAAGGAGAAAATGCGTATGTAAAGTGTAATTGCAGCCCTTTCTCACAAGCATGTTAAATTTTCAGTAGAAAAAAGACGCACCCACTCAATGAGCGATAAGCAAAAAGATACATCCCACAGGATGACGCATGTCTGTGTCTCGGAATATTTCTTGCATGGTTAATTACAAAATCCAATTAAATTTTGCTGATAAATGATGAAATGGACGTCAGTAGGTATGCAACTGCTATTATTCTACTTCCAGACCTCAGTGCTCAAAATTATAGTTTTCTTTCGTTGTGGTTCTTCCTATCTTCTGCCAAATCTATTACACCTTACTGATCAAATGGAAACCCAATGCCGGAAGAGTGTTTGCGAATAAGACTGGCAGAGATGTTTTCATTGATTCAGATGGAAAAATTAAATAATTCATGCTTATCGCCAGGGAAGCTAGGATTCGCCAGACAGGGATTTATATAAAGAGTAATAATAATCCATACAATGTACAGGAAAATACAAATAAATTTGTAAAGTCGATAAGATTTTCGTTACTAACAAAATTGCAAGAGAGGCAATTAGCTTGTTCAAAAAATAAAGAACCTGCCACTCTCACATACACATTACAAAGCATCATAACCACTTCTGATTACTAGAGTCCTAATTGGTGAAAGCCCTATTCAATCAACAAGGATGAAAGGGAATCTAATAATCCTTCAATGGAAAGAGAAAGACGCAAAAAATTATCATTTTAAACGAATTTCTCGCGTCTGAAATGAAGATAAGGATGCTCGAAAGATAAAACGCACAAATAACTTTGTTAGAATCCTTAATGATAATCCTAACCAACATTTTTTTAAATACCATGTCTCATTAAAAAGAACTTTATGTCGGAAAAGATTAAAAGACTACTAGGTTCAAAATAACTGGAAAAATAAGGAGATTCGATCATGTAACCGTAAAGAATGATGTGTGATTGTAAGTCCTTTTTGAGGGAACATTAATGGTAACTTATTCGTGTTTCGAACTCATAACATATGCTTAGAAAGACCGATATGCTAAGAGATAACATTTTTAAGCCACATCTTACGGAGGGTAGCGATAGGTTAAATCGGACATTCAGATTCATACCAGTGGAGAATAGCGAGTAAGATTTTCCTAGTAAGCTCAAGCTAAGTTCATAGCCAAAGTCAGTTAAACTTAGACCTCAGTAGTGTTCACTCAAGGTGTTATATATATATATATATATATACATATATATAATATTTTTGTAATTTGAACAAATCCGTAAATCAGATTCCATGTCAGATACCACTATTACCAATGAAGTGAGAGGACACGCTGTAATAGTGTCTATAAAGGCGAAACACAGGAATTTAGAAATCGCAAGATTCCTAAAAGTCACCACATCTTTCGTATGCAAAGTTAAAAAGGAGCTGAATAAATGAAAACAATGGAAATGAATTGATCGTTACGAGGAAAAGAGCATTGTTAATGCTCTGCTGACTCATTCACTTGGAACAACTGAGTTTGTGAGGAGAGTGCATGGCATGATGGACGAAAATCCTGACAAATCAATGCGCGAAATCTTGTTAAACATCTTCAAGCGTCTGAAGGAATGACAATTTATAAGGAATGTTGTTTATCAAGCCGTTGAATACAAATCATACGTTCTTTTCAGGCGAGGTCAGTTTATGTGGACAAAAACAACTCTTAAACAAATTGAAGCATCCAGAAGAACTGGGGTGTCTTTTTTTCTTCTGACGAAAAAACTCCTACCCGGATAAAAAGTCAATCCAATAAAAGATAAGTAGCTATGTGCGAAGTTTCCAGTAACAATGACGATCTTCGTTGTTGGGAGAGGGCCCATCATGACTCCTCAATTTTTTCCACAGGGCCTGAGCCAATGCAGATGCTTGTGCGGACTCTTCAAACCCTTGGACAAACAGCGTAACCAATGGAGGAAGAGCCTATGTCTTTCAACAAGATTCGGTTCCTTCCCATAAAGTTCTCAAAACCCAGGGTTGGATGACCGTGAATTTTCATCATCATGTCACATCAAACTTATAGCCTCCTAACTAACCGGACCTTAATCCTTTGCACTCTTACATGTGGGGCGAGGCGTCGTTAAAGGGGAAGTTAATAAGCATCTCCATAACACTAAATCCTCTCTGATGGAAGCAATAGCCTGAGAAATGAAGAACATCAATAAGGACCACCTCATCGAGGCTTGCAGTCGCTTTCGGACTCGAATTGAGTCGATGATAGAAGCTGAAGGAGGATATATAGAATAAGACCTAGTTTGGAAGGTATCGTGCTTATTTGTTTTTTACAAGAAATTGTGACTTTCGGCATTTTCTAAAAGTGCGTAAGGTGTCCTCAGATGCCTTATATATATGCATATATATAATTGTTCTTTGGGTGTTACACGACACGATAAATCGTGGTGGCATAGTCAACCAAGGAAAGGAATCAACCTTTCCTCACGCTCTGAAATCGCGGAAATAATCTCACTCATAAATCTGGGAGTCAGTGAATGAAAATTGAACACTAAGACATTGCAAAATAAAAATACCTCTTCTGGGAATATAGGTAACTCTACTTCCATATTTTAAATAACGTAAGATTCTTGATGTCCTAACTTCATAGCCTGCTTCTATTGACCCTCTACTCCGTTCTAAATCTTATTGAATTCAATAGTTGCTCCACTATTCAGATGCCATCCGATGATTATAACTTGTACGAATTTGTTTGGACAATAACAATAAAAGGGACCCACAGGAATGTAATAATAATAAGAGAAAACATACAATTTTGAGGGCGATCTCTTGTGGATAGGTAGTCGAATAAATTGATGACATTTACTGATGACTACGACTTTTAAAATTAAATATTAATTAAAATAAATCCTCCAAATAACTTCATTAAGTAAATAGAAAATGGAACTAGAACAAGCGGTAAATGATCAAGAATGCAAATAGTTAATGTCAATAACTGACGAAAAAGCCAATTCAAAATCGGAAGAATAACCTTTCAAGTCTATTTTACCGAAAGTGTTCAAAAATGGAAAGAAAGTTTCCGACAATATAAAATCGGCTTTAAGCCTGCAAGGCCTGGTTCAACCAAAAATTCGCCAGAAGAAAATTGTGAATACATAAAGGATATAAACATGTAGTCTGTAGTAGCCTATATACGAAAGCTGCCTTTTTTTCACCATCCATGTTGTGTAGCTTTTTCAATTCATAACGTCGATAAAATTCTAATGCGTACGGCAAAATTACTATTTCGGATTTTTTGTCGTAAAGGAAGGGAATTCCTATGACGGCAGGAAGGCGAATGGACTTTAATCAGCATTGTTAGTATTTTGAACAATAGGACGAAGTGTTATCTACTTCTTCTTTAACAGTTTTATGACGTGGTGTTGTTAATTATTCCATGAGTAAGCAGAAGACATAGGCCCATATCCTTCAATACCAGTAACAAAGTAAACCACGGATGTTATAATTTATGCCAAGGAAACTCCCCGCTGGATAATAAAATGAAACTTATTTGGTCTAGTGACACAATTTAGAGACCGTGAACACGGCCACATCTTTAATTCGAATTGATACGCTTTTAATGGTTGTGGGAAAGAGAATTCGAGTCTATTAATAGCCTATTCAAAATGTATTTGAATTCAGAGCAATAATGTGAAAAGACATTCAAATGAAGGTAGGTTTACGTAGAAAATAGACTAAATGAACCCAAAGAGCAAAAATTTACAGAGAGAGAACAAAATCGTTGAAAACTCGGAAATGAGTAAAAGTTCATGCTCAAAGTCTCATGTCCGCATTGCTTTT
Organism: Hymenolepis diminuta; assembly: GCA_900708905.1. Taxonomy (NCBI): domain Eukaryota; kingdom Metazoa; phylum Platyhelminthes; class Cestoda; order Cyclophyllidea; family Hymenolepididae; genus Hymenolepis; species Hymenolepis diminuta. The sequence goes on from CAADRB010000017.1 coordinate 1,933,460, forward strand.
GAGTAGTTTAATATAACACAATATATTCCAGCGGGAGTAGCTGAGCCATGAGGTTCAAGATTGAATTTTTTATTCTTTCTTCGCTAAGTTCAAATTGAAGAACAGATACTCTCAATTATTCGTTGATAAACACCTCTTGTATTCGTTCATTCACCACTTCTCTTGATGATTTAGGATGACCTTATCAATTAATCAGACCATTTGAATAGGTGAATTATTATGCTCAACACGTTAGAATAATAACTGAAATTCGACTCTAATTTCGAGAAAATTTAGAATGCCACTTTTGATTAAGAGAAGTAATCTGGATTCCATAAAACTAAACAGTTTATCATATACTTTCCTTTCAAAGACACTTTCTATAAAACTTCTATTTTAGTGGATGAAGCTGTCTATTAAGTAGGTAACACGAAGATGCGAAGGATGAATTTTTATCTAGGTCATCACTAATCTCTGAGACTTATTTATCTCGACCTTGCAGTAGAGTTTGAAGTATTTGATTCCGCTGCAACCTCAATTTCTCTGTAGGAAACCGTCGTGTCCTCAAGTGATTTATTTTAATTAGCGGGATAAGCTAATTAAGTGGTCCTTGAATGAGCGCTGCTAGTGTTCATGGATGTTCGGAATCATTCCATCTGTTTATGCTACCACTTTCTGTGAAACAGTATAAAGCCCTCTTTTACGTATACACGGGGGACGAGGAAGCAGACACACTTGTCATCTACCGGCTCCTACGTTTCCTTCTCATCTCCTCTGTCCTTCATCCCTCTCCTATCCTCATGAATTTTCATCGTAGCTTGTTCAATGAGCTATGAGAGTTTAGCCTACTAATTTTCAGCAGCTGTCACCACTATATATGCAATCTTTATTTCCAAAATCTTGGGAAAACAAACGACAAAATTTGACAGTAACTACTTCAATTCCCATTGAAAACGTGATGGTTCTTGTAAAATGTAGTAATTCCAGGAGGTTTGCCATAGAAGGTAACCTGAAAAGGTGTTATGCATATGGGCTTAACTACATGTTAGAAAAAGTCACAACCTGTGGCTTGGATGCAAACAAGGATAGCCTGTAGATAACTTGTTATTTCCCTGTCAGGAGCATATACCTTGTCACGCAGATGAGGAAAAATATTTTCGGCTGTTTGCCATTCTATCATACACAACGCTAGAAACAGGAACTCTCGGGATTAACATCTCCTTCAAGAGATAAATATGATGTCTGATTGGTGTTTGAAGAGATGCCTCAGCATTATGCTAAGCGTGTTCAATGGTTACGAAGTAGCAAAAAGACGAATATTTATTAAGCTTTCATGGATAAGGGATAGAATAATCACTTATGCATAAAATGATTACAACACTTGGGGACGTTCAAGATAAGTCATCAGTACACGAAAAACAACTTTAGTGAACTATGGAGGTTGAGGCTACTAAAATAGTAAAATATATATTACTCAAGAAATCAACTTTGAGAAGATCCACCCTTTCAGTGACTCATTTCAACCTTACTTTTTTCGCCGCTCTGACAATTAAAGAACCTCTGCTTCTTGCAGCTTTCTGAAGGGACTAAAATTCTGGTCCAAGTTGAAGTTTTTCCCTTTTTTTTAATTCTACCTCACACGCATCGCTTCTTCTAAGAGACGAAAGAAGAACAACATCAATGGAAATTATGGAACAGCTGCGTGGAAGTAAGAGGGGGAACATTTGATGTCTCAGCAAACTCGTAATTTTGATTTGATGAGGGCGCGAAAAAGTTCCTTAATTTCTCATCATTCATCAGCTAGAGGGTTGAATTCAACTTCAATTTCTTGAAAAGTATAATTAATTGAGTATCATTCGCTTATTGCGGTGTCTTTGAATTCGCTACCCATCCATAAAAATTTGTTCCTTAGAATAAGTCGGAACAAACTCCTTGACAACCTGGAATGATCTCCGAGCAAGTGACTGAGCAAAATTTCTTCGTCTATCATCTTTGCAGACTGAAAGCATCAAATTAAATATCTACACCATCTCATATAATCTTTCGCTCTACCACATTTAAGTCAAAAAGAGTTCACGAAAGGCGTACTCATTAAATTTCTGATTGATGTTTCTTTTGTTTAAGTATAATAATTTACTACGCCATCGAAAAGAAATCTTAATGAAACGTGAAAGTGAAATTGCGCACCTAATCCGTGAAGAAAAGTGTGTACCGTTATCCTCATGTGTCCAAAATTATATCTGTGAAAAGGTGACTGAAAGTGGCTCATTACATCAAAATTACTAGAAGAGAGTTCTGATTGCTCTAGACTTAGAAGAAATCGAAAAGGCAAGAGAGATTAGAATGTACCAATTATTCGAGTTGGAAGAGAGAAAAACCTCTCCGTTCAAACCGCAGAACTCGGAAAGCTATTGGTCACATTGTTAAATCTCCACCATCAAGTAAATCAGTGACTCAATGATTAATAATATTTCTCCTTTAGCACAAGAACCACAAATTAAATTCGATTCTAAATCAGGTGTTATCACTTCCTGCTTCCCGTTAACTACCGCAACTATTACCTCTGATGTTATAGGAATTGAGAGTAAGTGACCATTGGGTTTATATTGTTTCTGCATCCATGTGCCCGTTTAGCTAGGCGCCTAAATACATGAAAGGCCACCATGGGCGTAGTTGAAAGGATTTTCTCTTTCATAGAATTCGGATGATTGAGCAATGGGTTTTTTTCTTCCTTGGGGATTCTAGAATGCCTCTCCATCTCACTACACTAAAGAGAAATGCTCAATTAAAGCACTTCATTTAACAAAGTTAAGTGTATTAGGGGAAATGGAATGAGTAATAGCTAATGCATTCTTCCCAAGAAGAATTAAATAGCTCATCCAGATTAGACGTGATTTTTTGCACTTGCGTACTTTGAGGTTACAGCTGTAAATCTGTCCTAATTAGTAACTGGTGAGTTGAATTAAAATGTGTTGAAAGTGGGTCAGAGAGGTTACAAAATTGGAAATGGTCTCAACTAAACGGATATATTTTCAACAGCATATGCTCTGAATCATAATCAAACATTATGGAAAAGTGAGCAGTCTACGCAACTGCACGAATGAGGACGGAGTAACGCTGTTTGATAGAGTGTAAGAAAAACCATGAGAATATAAGCTTATCAAGAAAGGGGTGATCAGACCATCTAAATCTAAGCAATATACCTCGCTTCGTTACAGTTGTCGAAATACTTAGTATTTAGGAAACGATTGTCACGAAACTTAATGCTTCATCCACCAAACGAAAGAATGGGTCAAGTTTTATGAATGCAGGAATTGCTTAAATGATGGTGTTAAAAAACTTGCCACTCATTTTACACCTTTACAATTTATTAATATTTCGACAAATGTAACAAGAGGTAATGTACATTTAGAAAAGTGCTTCCCAATACTCATCTTGGGTAGAGGAGCCGAGTGAGAAACTTGAATTTTAACACACCTTTATCAGGAAGACCATTCTGCTCACCAGGTCTGTACAGATGGGCATCGAACCAGCAAACTCTGATTTCGCAGACGTGCCCATTGACCACCAGTACCACATCCTTGATATCAAATTTTTTACCATTTCACATTATTAACTGAAATGTCGAAACATTTTTTCACATCATACACATATTAAATTACACGATAAAAAATTAATGATTCCGTACAACAAATACACGCCTAAACAACTGTTTATTAGAATTATTTCCATCATGAAAGGATTTAATTGAGCTTCACCACAATTATTTCCAGCCTCGACGTGAAAAATGAATGCATTGAACTATTTGCTGAAAAAATAGCACGAATCATAAAGAGCCAAGAGACTTATACTCCTCTTCACTAGATCGTCCATGTATTGCTTTATATCCCAGGTTAAATATCAACATCTGCCAACATCAAGCCCCAGAGGGCGATGGTCCAAGTGATTTACCTTGAAGTTTGGAGAAATTTTATGATGTGATGTCTTTGTCATAGAAAGGTAAATGAAGGTAAACAATCACCCCAGAATCACATGCAAAATCAAATCACGATTTGTTAATCGGCGTCTTTCTCTCTGCATAAATGAGGTGATTCATTACACATAAAGAAAACTCATTACTAGCTACGTTGACAACGGTTTCAATAAATTATGCATATCATCTTCCAGAGAACTATTCCCTAATAAAAAGAACCCTTTTCCTGCCAAGTTTCAATGCAAAAAATTGGAACCGGATAAATAAACACCAACAAAGCATGAATTAATAGATTTGGGGCAAAATTTCCCCGACTTACCATATTATCTTTGCTAGCCTGTGTCTGCAGATTTTGTAGACAGTCCATAAGACAGCCGACCTTACAGACAGCTTTGGCTAATTCTCGACTCTCGGGTGACGATTTTGCGACTAAGAACTTCTTCAAGATACTACTATGAATCCGGGCATCGTTGATAGTGCTCTGAGCGAGGGTAAATAGGAGACAGAATCCGATTAGTTGGGTAGAATATAACACCATATTTCGAGAAATCGCTATGGAGAAAATATAATATATGCTCCTAGATATGTCACATGGACATGGGATGAGAGTATATTAAGTCCTATCAGCCCCGTTGAATCAGTTAAAGCTAATTTCACGTGTTGTAGGGCCGATGTGCGCTTATTGGCTTGCGTGTGGCCGTATCTCATTGGAAGGTATCGGCCAATCAGTGGGGCAGGAAAGCGTGGCCCACTTTTTGAGCCATTCTCGGGTTGCCTTAACAACACACATCTGTTAGTTAGAGCATAGCTTGAACACGTATTGATTCAAACCAAAGTAAATATATCAATGTTTGTTTGGACTGAATCGTATTTTAAAGTAGCAGTTGAAGTCTTATTAAAATAAGTGAACCTTCGGAGGGATGCTGGTAAAAGAAGAATGTTTCCAACATAACATTATTTTATTTTCCATGGGAAAGAAAATAATGGCATAAATTTTGAATATCTTGTGTTTTCCATAACATAAAGACTTAATTAATCGGGAATTTTCACTTCTCTCTTTGTCCTTCAACAGTGGAATCTAAGTATTCAAAAAGAAGGAGATAAGAAATACAAGACAAAGTAGTTGAGCATTGCTTACTGCTTTCCTTTGCGTCTAACAACGGTTATTTACCTTATGCATCTCTATTTATCCCAGTTTTTTATTAAGATATCACTTAGACGAGAAATGATCCAGTTTAATAATCCCATTTTGGATGATTCAGTCAGAATCAATATGATACGAGCTGGAATAAGAATGAAGCCTTATTTCTCTTTGGAACTCAACGTAACCAGAGTATGTTATCACTATTATTATCCATGACACAGCTGTAAAACTTCTAAAAGTTTTAATCATGGGAAAGCATCTGAATGAGAGGAACTACAAACGTCTCCAATAAAGTTTGAAACAGGGGAGAGGTCAAGAAGAAACAGGTAATGAAACTAGGAATCCATGAGTCCCACTTTATTTGAATTTGAGTGCATTGATTTATAGATATTATCATAGGGTAACGAGTTCTCTTTCCCCTATTAGAGATGTAGAGCAGAGGAGTGAAACAGAATTTGAAAATGTTAAGACATCAGTGAAGTTTTACTTCTGAATTTTAATTCAGTTTGCATTAATTTTACTTAAGTGATATAGATTACTCTGTCAAATTTCCTCTTTTCACGATATTCCGGGCTTCTGGGCTATTTGATCAGTTTATATAATCGGTCCTGTCATTTCAATATATTATTATTCTTCCAATAACCAAGTTACTTAAGTGGTAAGAATGATTTTAATATCTGGTAGACTTTATATTTGGTCTTCTAGTCTCAAACTGCTTGATGGGTGGTCATTGGGTCTAGGCATTAAAAATGGTCTCTTTGATTTAAAATTCGCTTTTTTTTCACTCTCAATTTTTTATTTCTTTTAAAAAACAATTAAAATAGCAGGCTTTCCAGTTAAATTTATTTTAACCAGCCGAAATCGTAAATCCCTTAAGACCTAACTGCAATTATCTTTCAAATTTAAAGTAATTGCCTTTAGTAACTCTTTCATACAGTTTGAAGTCTGTTCGTCTTTCCTGAATTCCTGTGGACCAAATTTCTATTTTATACGCAATAATTGACGTGGCTGGCTGGATATATGAAGACTCTGTTATAAGGCACGAACATTTTTACTTTTTAAATCGGTTTTTAATTGGACGAACTACTAGTATCTAGTTCATTTAATCAATCGTTTTATTTTAGATTGAAATGACAAATTACGAAGATAGGTTTTTTTGTCACTGACAATCATAAGAACATCATGTTTAATTGGAAGGGACTTTCAGTATAAATAGACTACTAATTAATACAGCATTGAATATTCCAATGTTTGAGCGCAGGTAATCCATGAAATTACCAATGTTTGAATAGAGGTTTGGTTGATCTGAGAGGTTTAAGATCATATGGTGATACCACCCAGTCATGTCTGAAAAAAGCTAGGAACGTCACGAAAAGAAGAGAGGTACTTTGTGAAATTAATTAATCGTGGACAACCTATCCTTCGTCCCATTTCGTTCGCTCTGTTAAATATTTACACTTAATTTTACCAAAATTGCTTGCTATTCGAAGTGTTTATTTCCATCGCTGATGCTGACTAATAATTAATTTTCACGTCAGTACTTTTCATATTTTATTTGAATTTTCCCGGTGAGAGATTTCATGCTATAAATGCCTGCTTCTGTTTAGGTTTTGACAATCTGTTAACACCTATTCGAAAGGTGTATTACGGATAAAGGCCTTCAAAATCGATTTGATTTCGATAATCATATTCGCTTCTACGTATTGAGTTAGCAGGAATCATTTTTGCTCCTGAAAAGGTAATGATTGATGCGATATTCGCTTTATAGAAAATATCAGTATTTTGTTTTTAGATATAATTGTGCTATTTGTACGAGAAAGTATTTCTTCTAAGGAAAATTTCCCGTATTTCCTAATAATCTCAACTCATGAAAAGCTTTCCTTTCCGCATATTTTTTTGCCTTTAATAAATTACGGTATTTCGGTTAATTTCGCTTTCGCACATAACTGAAAAGTATTCCCAGTGTTTAAGTAGCAGACACGGATCGATCATAAGATGAGCACCTGCATTTTGCAGTATTTGTTTTAATTTAATCATTACTTTATTTGGTTAGTAAATCTATGAAATATCAATTCAGAGAGTAGTTCTTCTAACTGACTTGGAACTCCATTTATTATACTCCAAACTTCTCCAACTAGTTTCAGCAACACATATCGGCTTTTGTCTATGGTTAAATAATATAATAATACTCTGGAATGAGTATTCCATATAAAGTGATAGAAAATTTAATAGAATGTGCGAGATTTAGACATTTAGGATATTGGAATGGGCATTTTATTGGGTCGTTCTAGCTTAGATTAATAAAAACTAAGTACCCACTGGCCGCGTTCCAAAAAATCTAGGCCTCCTCCGAAAATAGCTTTTTCTACATTAGTTTCCATTTTTTAATTTAGATAAAATACAATTCTTTTTAATTATAATTCGGTTTTATAAAAAACGGACTGGCAAAAATGGACGGTAATGAGATTACGTTTATCCGGCATCTGCCAAAATTGTAATTCCTTCAGGGCTCATCTGTAATGATCTTATAGAGCTCGTTAATTGTCTTAAGGAGGTGTTTCAAAATAATAGACTTATGTATAACCCTTAACCCTGATTATCTGAGTCGAGTGTCAGAACATTTTGAAATATATAAAAATAACTTTCAGCAGTAAAATAATGATATTTAGCCTTATTTTAAAGTAATTAATTTATTAGAAGGAATATTAACATTGCCAGTATCATTCTTAGTCCATAGTCTACTTAAATAAAGTAGCAGCTACTACTTATTAACACTAAAAATATTTTCATAAATAATAGATTGTACAGAGTTCACGGAGCTCTGCTAAGTGAAAAAAATTTACCTCATCTCTGCTATATTAAAGCTGTAAGCTGCGGAGTATCTTATAAAATCATTGCTTTCTCAGCCATTAGAAAAGTAAAGTGAAGCGACAAGACCAACTCTTCCTGATTAAATAATACTGGCCAATAAGCACTGAATATCGGAGACGTGCATTCGATACAATCCAGGGGACGAATCATGAAATGTGAACTGCTCATTTAGTAATATTGCTGCCCTTTATCATTTGTTGGACTTACTGTTATTCGATGCCACTTGCTTTTCAAGACTGAACATTTTTAATTGTTTGCAGTAATATGAATAATATTTATTATAATAAATCGGATCAAAGATTCAAAACTGACAAAGATGATAGTAGAGATGATAATTTCTCTTCATTATGCAGTATCCAGATTAGCTAACGTTTTGGAAAGGATTTCCGGAAATAAAACATCCAATAACAAATTTGATAGATCAGTTCCACGGCTACTTTCTCCTATGAAATCTTGCTGTATCCGACAAGCTTACAACGGGTATATTTTTAAATATCTGTCATTCCGTATCATATGTAATGCGCTGTCACATTCATTCTAGTTAAATTTAAGTCGCATGATAAATGTAAATGTATCTAAAAGTCAGTTGGGATTTCGGTCGTTTGAATTTTCTGAATTAATTTCAAAATTGAAAACCTTTTTACATAAGCTTCGCGATCGGAAGGGAATTGACTAAGCTTGTTTACTACGCATCTGACTGTTTGATTTTTGCGTACCCTTCTTATAAACTTTCAAACATCTGTTCAGAAAATCAAGTTAGGTGGCTGAAGACACGTTGATTAAAATGTAAGATGAAAGTCGTCAAAAGTGCTATTTTAAAGTAATATTTGCTCGAACGTTTGGGGTAGGTAAATAAACTTGTTTTGTCTGAAGATATCTATAAAAACATGATGATTGATGTAGTCTATTTTCTGGAAAGAGATGATGCTTTCCGTAGAAAATTTCTCGATTATGAATCATTCTCCACTTTTTCTATTATTCTGTTGCGCTACGAGTTTTAATCATTTTGTATTTGGATTGCTTTAATATATTCATTTAATGTATTCATTTGGTTTCAGTCGCCCGTTTATACATAAATTTAATTCCATCTAGTGCTTATAACGAACGCGTAGATTCTTACTGTAGAATATGATCAAAAATGTTTGAGATTTTCACCTTTTCCCGAATCAGATTATATTGAATTATACACGCTAGCATTTATCGCTATATTAAGACAGTCTTTTATTTTATCTGTCTAAGACCTCCAAAATCTTTCGAAAAAGGGTACCATCGAGCTTTATGCCTGGATTGGGGATGAGATTCTAGCCTATGAGGTTTAAACTACCGCAGACTTGTATTTGATTAAAAGACATCTCAAAATCAAGCATTTGAGGTTTTCTTTTCTTTTGATGTTCTAACACTATTTTTCTCGATATGTGGTTTCAGAGTTGAAGAAATTGAAGGAATCTTTGTTGGAATTTCGGTCACGACGGACCAGTCATGCCATCCTGCTTGACTTAGAGTCATCTCTTCCTCATGTTGCTTTTGTAATAAAGTGTAGAAATAATGACACATCGTTTAAATGATCTCAGTACTTTTTTATTCATTATTAATTAGGAACTGGTTAACGTAAATTGTGCTTATGAAGTAATTCGGACGTGGAATTCGAAGCAATACAAACAAGGCCCTCTTAAGCTTTACAATAGGTTACGAGTGTTCATACAGCTTGTTCGCTGCGCATTAGTGTATTTGTTCTTTTTTGAAAGTCTTCAAATGTGGTTTAAAAACAAGATTAGACGTGGAAACGTATAATTTTCGATGTAATATTTACTACTCAAAAAGGAAACGAAGCGTTAAGATTTCGAACCACAGATGATTAATGCCTAGCTTGAATTGTATCTGATGCCTCCTTGTCTTAAAAAAACGGGAGTAATTTTACAAAGGAGCTTGAACTCCGTTTTAGATCTACGGAACCGCTGATTGAAATATGCTAAAAATCGCAATTAGCGTAAATCAAATTACCTCAGTTGGGATCAGCAATTCTCAATTAACTTTCTTTAAAGGCTGAAAGACTTGATCGAACAAAGTGGCATGGATGTAGTAGATCTACGTGATTAATTTTGAAAACTTGATAATCTACTTCCGTAATAAACTTCCTTATTTATATGATCTTCGCACTTGAAGAATTTATTTAATTTCGGCTTATTTCCAATTCTTTTTCAGGCTAACTCAAAGTATAGACTTCAATAAAATCTCTAACAACCCCCTTTATAACTGTTTCAAATGGCATTCTCTCTATCCTTAAGAACTTTTAAATGGCCGACACAGCTTTCTTGTCGCCTACTAGATGCGATATCAAATCAGTAATTACAAGGATGACTTCTCAAGTCCTCTTACATTATCCGCTGTCGTGTTAACGCCCTGATGTTTCATTTTTAATAGTTATTATTTTTCAGTGTAAAATTTGTGGGAGAGAAAAAAACCTTTGATATAACTTTCCATTTCAAATCGCAGAAAATTCAAGAAAAAAGGGAGAAATTATAATTTTTGTCGCTGCAACTCCAGCTCAATTGCTCGTAGATGACTCACGTGAGGAATTTTTCGCATATAATTAGTCTGAACTTGTATCCGCTTACGTGTCCGCCCCACTTTAGTACCCCTACTAGGTAAGCTGGCGACACTAATTGAATAAAAGACTAGATTCAAGATACGAGGGATCGTGTGAACTGGTTACCCTGTTTTCATTCATTTAGTTATTAACTTCAACTCGGACAAAACTGGGTCAGTCTTGTTCCCATGGCTAGGAGGTCTTTGTTTAATTTCAGGTATAAGTATATATTTTGACATTTGCTGCTGAAAAATAAAAGAGTTTAATTTGAACCCTAATAAGGAGAGAAAAACATGTATAGAAACTCAACCAAATAGAATTAAATCGAATGCTCTGATGTTTTGTTGTGACTTCCAAGAGCACTTCCAATTTTGTGGGGAACACGTTTGAATTGTGGAATAAAGTGCAATTCTGTTCAATCGCGTAATATCTATCCCCTTTTTCTACATTTTAAAGAATGCACTATTTTTTGAACGTGTGATGGATGAGGAGTATCTATTATCGGAAGCACATCTTATTATAAATTGGCATTTTTGCAACCTTACTCAAGATGAAAAAAATAAATAGATAATTTGAAAATCAATTTTCAATACAGTTCATAATTGATCCGATTTTTAGTGAACGAAATTAAAAAGCATAAGACTGCGTATGAAGCTAGTAGTCTGATAGTCTCTGCCATCACTTCAGTATAAGTTTTCCAGCTGTACACCTTCGATGACACAAGTATGAATGTCTCGAAGGGGGAATAGAATTTATAGATGTGCAATCCTATACGTATAGCTCCTGAGTGAACTACTCATATTATGAATTTCTACCACTTTTTCCTTCCATCTTCTTGTCTCCCGTACGCCTTTACAGTTAATTAGTTTCTCACATGCGCTACTCCTTTCAAACTTCTATATGACTCAAGCTCTTTGTATGGCTCTTTGCCTCCCAATTTACTGCCACTTTAGGGACGTCCGAGGGCATGCCAATTTAACAAAGGAATAGTAATTTGAGAAACAAGGTCAATTTTCTACTAATTCTCAACATCTAGATATTTTAGAGAATGCCTTTTCGAACATTTGTCAATAAATGTGTCATTGTTTAGAAAATTTAAATCACTTCATTCTCTCATTGATTGGCAGTCGTGCTGTTACCGAACAGACATTTTCACTTTTACTTATTTAAACATATATGAAAGCAGTGAAATGTTGACTCAGTTTATATTAAATTCCACATCGAACATAGGAAAAATTAATCACGACTACTAAAAGACAGTAATATAATCATTATAAGGTTACATACGAGGAGATTAATTAATTTGAGGCAAAATGGCAAAATTTTATTGAAAATCACAACTCTCACTGACGGAAATGTCTTCCGTGATGAAAGCAGGGTAGGTATAGTAGCATATTGGGAAATACTCAGAACCCAGATATTAATATGGCCATATATAAGCATATTGTGACTAATTACCACTGAATATCACGCCTTCTTGAGATAGGTAGATATGTTAGGGTGAAGATCAGACAGAGAGTCTTCGTACATAGAGACTTCATCATCCAGTTAACTTAATTGCTTTTCGCTTCTTCTTTTAAAATGTGATAAAAGAGTGTTTCAGAAGGTGACTCTTCTTTCTCCTGAAATAAGCATCTAGAACAAAAATTCCTTGCGATAAAATTTCAAATGCAGCCCTAACAAAATTTATTGCCCTCAAACGCCTCCTCTCAAGATCTTAAAGACGAATATGTGTTCAACCAGTATCATATGGACAATCGGAACATAGTGGAAAGTTGAACCTGTCAATTTTATGGCGATTTTTTCCCTGATTAAATAAACTGAAAATTTAAAAAGTGGTGAATTTTCAACATTTTGGTCAAATGATATCTGTTGCCGCTTTTTAATATCAACGATGAATAAAACCAATTGTAAGAAGCTATAATAGATTTAAAGCAGGCTTATTTTGAATATGAATTTATACAGATACATATTTTTTGTGGCTTCAGCTCTATATATGCTTGGCATTTTCAAAATTCAGAAATTTTGTTTCATTTCGAGATTCGGTAACTTCAATTTATTTTCAGCTTTCAATATCTGATGAAATCTTCAACTGAAAAGAGCCTAAATAATAGCGTTCATTTTCGAAAACATTTGAATGGAATTCAATTTTCCACTTATTTCTCCTTAAAATACGTTCAAATTTCTTTTCATGTTAGATTTTATTACGGAGACATTTTGAAGTGTCACATTGATCACATTCGTGTTGATTTTAAATTTAATGTCAAATACTTGAAAAGAACTTACATATTTCGGACTTTTCTGCGCATCTCCCAATCAAGTGAATCCAGTCATGAATGAAAAAGAATAAAACTTCTGAATCGTTCGTTAAAAAGGATTTATAATTACAGACTAAACATCTGATGTCGCGTCATAGGTATAGACAGAGTTTAGAGGCAAGGAATTGGGATTAGGTGAAAATGTATCTCCTTTTTCAGATAGGATTTTAAACCAAATTAAATATGATTATATAATTTATTGAATTTCTGTGAAATACACTGAATTTTTCTAATCTCTTAAACTATTACTACCTTTTTATCAGATATAACAGCAAAATTTTACCGTTCAAATTTACATATATATATATATATATATATATATGCATATACATAACCTGAAAATAGCTTTTTTGAAAGAAAATAGATTTGGCCACTTCGTTGAGAAAATTTCGCCAAATTATGTAAAATACTACGAAAGATCCTAATATGTCCTCGAATCAAAAGATAAGATCAAAATGAAAGCAATTACTTAAAACATAAAAGAATTTATCATTATAATTAGGTGAGTTCATTTATCTTTCATTATTTCAGAAAGAAAACACGTCAGCGTATAACCTGAAAAAAAATATGGAGACCATTTCTGAGTTGTACCCATTTTTCAGAAATGACAAATAAGTATTTCAACAGTCTTCAACCTGATTGCCTAAATTAGATCTCTCCTGTCTAAATTGAATTGCTTTTGCCAAGGCAGCGCAGATATCAATCCCATACATCTTTTGTAGCCTGCTGAGAACTAGAATGGGCAAAAGTTTCAAAACACGTTCTCTTAAAAAAAAGTAACGAAATTATCTCTTTTAAGTGGATGAACAATGTTTACTAACAAATGTAACAATTTGCATACGAAAAAATGTGGGGGATATTTGATGAAATTTGAAAGATAAAAGATGAAGTACGTCTGTTTTGATTTCCTAAACTATGTGTTTGTTTAAAGTGAGAGATATTTAAAATATAATAAGTAATAATAATAGGAGTTGTGTTTGAGGTAAAAAGCAAAGATTTCGCCTATTGAATTCGATCAATAAGATCTCTTTTAATATAAACTTAATAAGGACTTGCAATTTTGATGAATAAATGAGTAGTCCTTCTACTCATAATAGGTCTTTTCTTTCTAACCATCAAGTAAGCCCCGAATCCTTTTGTAACAGCTTTCTATAACCCTTGTCTCGTATAAATGGGTAGTCATACGGAATCTTCCCCTGTTATAAACTCAAATTCTGTGGCCTATCTCTTTGTTAACCCAATTCATTCAGCGCTGTGAGCCATTCAGCTCACTGGAGTGTGCACAAGTGGACATCGAAACCGTGATCTCTTAATTCATAAACGAGTACATTAACAGCTGAGACACCAGCGCAGCCACTCATCGATTGATGTCTCTGGTGCTATGATCCACTGGTCTCGGTTCATTCCTGCAATTAATATCCCTTTGGAATTGCTTACATGTTATGAGTTGAAGTTGTTGTTCGTTCTAATTTCTGGATATCTTTTTCATTTGGATCATAAATGCATTCGAACTTAAATGGACTTAAAATACTGTGACCTCGTCAGATGACGTAAATTTAGCACTCTCAGTACACATATAACGCAGTCCCCCATTGTTTGTTTGTCCCATAATGGGTTCCAGTACACGATAAAATGTCTGTCAGGCGGTGGGTGATATTGTTGCAAACAGCAGCTTATATGCTAATCAGAGATCCATTGAGACAACAGCGGTGAGAATTAGGGGATGGAAAACTCCTTTAAGGAGAGCATGAAGAATGTTTCGATAAAGAGGTGAAATAAGAAGTTTGTGTGCAGTCAAATTAAGATTCATGGTCAAAGGACCTTCACCAGATGCTATCTTAAAAGGTAAATATCTTCAACGTGATTGAGGAGCAACGCCTTTTTTCGAATTTTTTTAAAATATAAATCATTTTTAAAAAATTGCCCGAGAAGAACGCTAATTCCATGGTATTAATTTTCAAATCGGCTATGGTTTCTTAAACTGTTTAGAACTTCATTATATAACTTTTAGTCTTGAATTTGGTATGAATGGTCATAGCTATCAACAACAACAACTGGTTTCTGAATTTCATAGCGTGCTGATAACTTGAAAAGTTTTTAGATATGTAAACCTCTAAATCTCTTTTTTTATCAAATTAGTTTTCAATCAATATATGTACGGCTATTTGGAGAAGAAGATCGAAGGAACACTATGTTTTAATCAATTACATTAAATGAACTTCAATTGGAGATCAGATAACAAAGTTATATTTTCAGAGGACAATATTACAAATAGCACACCAAACATTAGAGGTCAGAAAAAGAACCAATTAGGCATAACAGGGGATATTAGTGTTCACCATGTCAGGTTTCAGGTCACTGAAATATGTGAGAAAATGAAAAATGAATGTAGGGCGGAGAGAAATCACAGTATCAACATATATTATCAGGGTTTCCAGTTTTGAAAAGAACGGAATTGGTCGATGAGGTGATTGCTTGAAAGTTAGCCTACTTTTGTATGATTCATTTTTTTGCAGGATTAACCAAAATCGACTTCAAGATATTCTTCACTTTAGATATTCTAAGACACTTTTCATTTTGACGTTTTCAAAACAAAACGCGTAAACGAGTTTTCGTCTTAATGTTGTAAATGTTCTTGAAATTTGCAACTTTGAAGTATTGGTTGGGAGTAACCGGAAAATTAACAACAAAGTTGTATATGTGCTTCCGGTATTTTGAGCAGATTAATTTGTCTTGTTTAGTAATGCATGCTATGCTTCGGTAAATTGTGACGCATGAAACAGTGTCCTGAAAGAAAAAGTTTTTTGTTAGTGATAAATTGCGGGCGAGGAAATAAATTTAAACAAATTAAGTTGACTCTCTCTTTAAACAGCTACTCTATCATGATCTGAGACGTTATGAGAAAGCTGTTAAAACGAGACAGATTGGAAGTACCAATAGTAATCTCGCAGAACAAACCAATGTGGGGAACTCAGTAATATAAGCAACTTAACACAGAAGCAAACAAACCAAAGCAGAACACAAGACACGTTATGATAAACATGGGTGTATTAATGAGACTTAATCTCAAACGGTATCAGCTTAAACAAATAGGCACAATTAAAAAGAGTCTTTTATCATGGGGGAATTAAGAAGGAAATTACATTTTCACTTATAAAAGAAATACTGGAAGTGGGAGAAAATAATTTTTGTTTCTTCTAGCAAAAGCACAGCCCAATTACAACTGATATTAACCCACAACTTTACCTAGAAGTAAATGATGGTGCTCCAGTTGTAAAGTACATTTCATCCTATCTAATTTTATCCTCTACTCCAAACTTCCAGATTAGAGTTGGTTCTGGGTTATATGGTAGCGTTCTCCTTACATTTTGTATTATTTTATTATATTATCTAAGTTTATATTCATCCGATTAATCACGCTCAGAAGTAGCAATGTTCAACCTTATATAGATGTTTTCAAAATCAACTCTTGGAATTAAGGGAACGATTTGGATAGGGAAAGGGATAATCTATCTTTAATTGGCTCGGTCATTAAATCAAACATTTGGGTTGTCCTTGTTATCTCCTTTTCCTTAAATACCTCCGATGCGTCATATCGGAGAGTTTCTTATCAGAATGGAGATTTGCGTTGAGGGTGATTGATTACGGAGTCGGCTTACAAATGCAAGGTTTGAATTTCTTTCCAGATTTTTATAAACCAGTCCAAATTCTTCTGATAATAGAGCAAAGTTTACATTCGGAATTGAACAAGTTTAAAAGACTGGGTTGCTGCAACACTTTTGTCTTAAGAATTAAGAAGCTCTCAGTATAAACTGAATAAATTTAACTTAAAAACTCAGTAGGAGAAGTATTTATTAAAAGCTAATAATTTTGGCACAAAGTTATTTTGAAGTGGTTCTTTTGAGAAACTCTCATTCTATCATCTCTCTTATTAATTAGACTTAACCAATGCGGTTGGCTATCCACGTGACTGGATGTGTACCGATCGGCATTGATCTCGTGTTCTCTGACTTGGTAGACGTACGTGTTGACCATTGTGTTAGAAGTTTCCAATATCTACCACTGCAGAACGAAGATAATACGAAGCTCATAGGATCAGCCGTTTTGTTTATCTGTAATTAATATTAATATTAATATGAGAAGTCCTTTGATGGATTTCGAACTCGTGACTATAACCCAGACATTAACAATGTCGGTTGGGACAATTCTATTATTAAAATAGATATAACTTATATAATGCAGAAGAAGACTGCTGTTAAAACTGCAACTTCATTCAATTCTCTGCACAAGAAGTTCTTTGCTGATTTCCTATACTGTAATATGTTGAAATAGTGCAGCATGGTTTAGGGACGTTTAGGAAGTTTTTAATAACTACACATGTAATATCCAATAATGAATTTAATGTTTTCTTAAATTCCTTTTAATACTCTCAGTAAACTTACATTACCGATCTTTCGAAAGATGCTATAGTATCATACGCTCTTTTGGCATTCGGTCACCATGCTTGTTTCATCAGAAAACTAATAACTTTCATCGTCGACAGCTGCTTGTTTAAGCCTTTTTACACAGCGACTGAATTTTCATGTAATTAAATGGATTGAATATTTTTTGTTTTCATTTGGACATATTCATTTACTTCTTCCAAATTAGTTCTGCAACTAAGCTAATCGGAACAGTACTTTTCACTGATAAGTGCCTGATCTCATGCAGGAGAAAAATGCCTCATTTTATCTGTTTAACATGTAACACTTCTTTGAAAAAATTCATTTCTTTATATCACTGGTACTTCAATTACTTGTTTTACTACCAAAATTTCACATTTTTAAAACAGTTTCTCATTTTCACAACAGTTAGCAGATTATTTATATTGTTACTTTTTCCCAAAAGAAATCGTAAAACGGAATATATAATTTCCTCAAATTTTAATGCTGGAGACGAGTAATAACAAATATCGTTCGAAATCCTTATTTGGCAGAGAACTCCACCATAAATCTCTTCTTATTTGTGAACTTGAAACAATTATTTATCTGTTAATCTCATATATTCCTGAAACTTACTCCGACTTGTTTTATGAATACCTAGCAATGATTAGGAAATGTATTTACCATAGTAATATACTATTGCTAACTACTTGGGCGAACTTTACCATTTTTCCCAGGGTGATCATATTCACTTAAAATTTTGGGTGAAATCTGTTATTATAATCAACACTAGATTCTATTTTACCTACAAATAGATTATTCACAGACCATATGAAGTTTATTATTGTCAACCTTCTGGATTGAAATGAATCGATTTCGGCAAATATTAACGAATAGATCCAAAAAATGTGGAGGATGAATCTCCAAGCATTTTCAAAATTACTATTTAGTCATACTCTTTTAGAAAATACGTTTATTTTCGACGCTATGTTCCAGCTCCTACGCTTCTCTCTCATCTTCTCCGACCCCCATCTCTATCTTATTCGGTTGAGTCCTCATAATGGTTTGGCCAGTATATTTTGGCCTACGCAACTCTTTGGGAATTGCTATCTATCAATTCCTTCAAACTGGTGACCCTGCAAAAACTCATAACCTTCTGGTCACTAATGGCAACCGAATTTGATCGATTGCAATACTTCAGATCCCCAGTTTTAACTAAACATTATAGCTCAGAGAATTTCAT
Source organism: Hymenolepis diminuta (assembly GCA_900708905.1). Taxonomy (NCBI): domain Eukaryota; kingdom Metazoa; phylum Platyhelminthes; class Cestoda; order Cyclophyllidea; family Hymenolepididae; genus Hymenolepis; species Hymenolepis diminuta. The sequence goes on from CAADRB010000017.1 coordinate 1,951,996, forward strand.
TATCCTTGATACCCGTTATCGCATGAATGACATCACTAAACAAAAAGTGCGATGCTTCTGCCTTCTATTTACATTGATCCCAGAAGTTGCCAAGTTTGTGCTAGACGTCATTCCTAAACCATTCAAAACGCCCTCTTAAGACAGACAAAGACAATGTGCCCTCCATAACTATCACCACAAAAACGGAACCTGACACAGAACCGTTTCAATCTTTTAACCAAGAACACTCCAAAGACCTCCAAAGACTCCAAAGAGGAGAGAAGAAACAGTAACCTCACGAGCAAACAACTGTCACCCAAAAAAGACGAGTCAGAAGAAAGAGGAATGCACAGAATCCTGAAGTGACAAACCCTTCCGTCACAGTCGGAAACACAGCATCAATATCAACAACAGCAAAATCCACTAGGCAATTCTAACACCATACTACTTCTCTGCACTTGACCGACAGACCAATTCCGGGTCTCTACAATCTCAAAATGGCTTGACACAAAAGACGGACATCGTCACTCTTTAAAAAAGTTAGACCTTCTAAGGCGATCTGACACAAACTCTCATGAGAAAACAATGCACACAGCTGGCATTTTCCAAATCTCTAGATTACTTCACACCAATGTGCTGTCAAAATGCCGCAAGGAGCAGAAAATCTAAGAAATGGATCACAACAAATGCAGCGATCAACCCGGAGATAAAGCAAAAGAACACTTTCCTACCCTGTTTCACCTCAAATCCGTAGCTTTCCCATTCACTAGTAATTACTTGCTCTTCAAGACTTTAAGACAACGCCCTATTTTCCATTGATTGCTTGTTATATATGGCATTTTGATGAACTATCCTGCGTTTTCCGTTTCAATTCATTTTTTGTATTTACAATTCCTAAAATATTTTATTCTACTATCATATATAGGTTTCCATTTACATCATCTAAATCTTACAATCTCCCGAAGAGTGATAGTTAAGGTTTGAACGGACAATTTCACCTGAAGCAATTCACAGCCAAAAATTTTTGTCGCCTTTTCGAACTTCAAGGTTGGGGGGAGGCTGAAGGATGACTCCCCATACATTATCCAAAATTACTATTTAGTCACATTTTCGTGAAAATATATTGATTTATCGCATTTAGATCCCTAGGGCTCATCTGTCATGTCTAGACGAGTCTATCGATCTCCCTTTCTCCATAATTGTCTCGTTTAATTTAAAAGTACATTTGCATGCATAATCTCATGCGTATCCCTGCCCAAGTGACTCATATTAACTGCCTTTTGTTTCCACTCGCGCAGGCACAGGGTAGTCAGCTATCTGATCGTATGTCTCCCTGTTTTCACAACTCCTCTCTCCCTTATCTCTCTCTTATCCTCTCGAATCCCCATCATGATTTATTCAATACACTTTGGCCTACACAACTCTTTCAGTTCTACTTCTTAGAATTGTTGTTTGGTGTTATTAACTGCTATCTATAGTCATGGCTTGTACGATCCTACAATTTGGTAACTCCTATATTGGTAACCTCCAACTCCAAAAATATCATGTAAAAGACAGTAATAAGGTGATTTTTGAATCTTCTGTCCTTGTGATAGCTTTCGATTACAGTATTTGAGGAGCCCAAATGCTTGATTTAATTATTTCATCAGAGTTTATCTGGTTTTGAGAAATGCGGAAGCATTTATATCAAAATTTATAAAGTCAATCGCGTTTAAAGATGGAGCCTACTAATTTTAAAAATGTACTAGGAAGGTTATTATTCTTCTCGTTTTAAAAGAACGTACTTCCCATAGTTATCAACTTAAAGTACATTTAGTTTAATTACTCTTAAATTTACACTTCTTATATTTATTTAGGATGTTTAACGTCAGCTATTTGGCTTTTATTTCTACTAATTTCTAAAAAATTTGCTTATTTTTACATTGCTTATTAAATACATTGAAGTGGAGTTAATCATCTTTCAACAAAACTTGGACTTCTGCTTAAATAACGAATTGCAAGACTCGGTGTATAATTATGAAACGTTTTGAGAACTATCTACCAAGGACTTGGAATACCACAGAGAGAACACATCTCTATTAGGTCAAAGGTAACATATATTCAGTTATCACTTTTTAGATAGAAAACGAGACGCACTTGATGACAAGAAGTCAATCATACTCAAGTTGCCGTATAGTTAGATACTGAGAGACCTGATAGCACAGTTTTAATTCCTCGAACTTCAAATATAGCAACAACCAATGTTCCATTAAAACATCCTGACGCATATCTAATTAAATTTATTTATTTGTGTAGATTTTATCAGAAATAAACCAACCTTTTTAATTTTATAAGGGATATCTCCCTATAAATCCTTTTCTTCTGCGATTTGTTTGCTAAATAAATCCTCTTCATTAACAAAGGGGAAAAATATGTCCTCACACCTTCCGTTCACTGTTTTAATCCCCCCAACATACAAGAATAAATCTACTTAAGCAAAGTTATGTAGTGGCTAAATTGGTGAAACATTAGCTATGAACATGTAGATAACCATCCAATGATTGTACGACAATGTCTTCTTGCTCTTTGAGTTTCGGTTAAAACGTTCTAGACGCTAGTTATGCCCTAGGAAATCAGTAAAACGGTACCATTTTGTAGATAGCCTAAATTACGGAAGTTTTACTCCAGACTTCACCTTCGAGGTAATGACTCAATGAAGGCCATAAATCTACCTGGTCAGACAGCATTTAGAGTCGCTTTTTAAGTTTGTGTGAGTCTGCTCAAAGCTTAATAAAGAATGTCCATAAACCAGGAAGTAGCTATTTAAATATAGAAGGGGTAGTTTTCCCCAGTTCGCCTTTAACTGATACAACTATTTGAAAACTATTAACAAAATTAATATATAAATGGGAAAATATATAGCTTAGCTGGTATGAAATCAATGCAAAATCTGTAGAATTGGTGAAAATATTTCGAAATTAGCGATTTGTGAAATTTCGTGATTATTTTTTAAATATTAAGTTCTAAGAATCTTAGATTTTTTATCGTTATAGAAACACTTCCTGTTAGCAATTTTTCCTACAGTCAAAAATATACAAATATACACTTTCCCAACCGAATAAATTATTCCATAGCACTGAGTTTCATACGTTTTTAGGAGCCATTTTATTGTAACATATTCACACTTTTAAGCTATTGTCACTCCTTTGTTTCCTTTTCACCCTTTTCGAAATTTCAACAGTTTGTGATTGGTTACTTGTTCCCCTATTTCCTTTATTAAAATATTGTTTATGTTGTAACTTTAAAGCTAATGGATATAATCAGGGTAAACAATCAACCGTTTTTAATTATAGCTAATAATTACCAGACAGTCCATTTTTAGGCTTGGTCTTTGTAGACGCACGAATTTTGAGATATGTCACCGGTGGTGCAGTGATTAATGTTCCCGTTTGTCAAGTCAGAGACCACTCCATCAATACACATCTAGGTTATAAGTGATGCAGTTGTTCACCGTCACTAGTTTATTCTGATCATTGCAAATATAGTAAAATGTGAATTTAACGTTTGAGTTGCTTTAATAAAGCAATAGATATAGAACGATCAAGAGAAGATATTCTTGCCCATAAAGTCAAGTCTAAATGCGAAACATTATGCAGTACCCTGAGGCCCTTTCATGAATTTAGCATTTTTCCATTTTCTGTAAGAAATTACCTCTCTGTGGAGATAGTTGCGACAGTCATTTTGATCCACACTTGGTAATGCTTTCTTCTAAGTCAAGTATTAGAACCCCCCCTTCCACTAAATTTTAAAAAGACCCTCGCATTATATCACCCAGCCGTTATTTCTAATATTTACATCGAGTAACTTTTTCAATATCGTTATGCTATCTTTTTCTTCCATATTTCTGTACAGGAAAGTTTCGTGGACTAAAATAAAAGCATTTATACAATGAAATGAAGTAACTATCACTTGCATTTCAATAAATCTTCTGCGGTAGACCACGATGAATGAGTGCTTAAGATAGTAATTTGATAAATTACTTTGAACTATCGTTAAAATGGAGAGTTTTAATTTTCTTGAAAGATCAAAGTAATTTTTCGTGAAAGAAAAGGGATGGTTTTGCAAAACAGGCGCCATCCAGAATTAAATTCTAAAAATTATAATTTGCAATATCAAACGCTACTGTGTGAAATTTCAAGTTTGTTTTAAAACAAAAGGCTGCCAGAATAACAATTCAACTGGATGTTTGGTATTTTGTACGAGATTGTTTTGAATTCCCAAAATAGACTTGATAAAAACCGATTTGAGTAGCGGACCAAGTTTCCGCTCTGCTCAATATTTGGCATGAGTTGATACACCAAATGGAAAGTAGTTTTCTAAATTTCGTATGAGAAAAGGAATTAGATAGAACTCATTTGTAAGAAAGCACACAGCTATTTTTCATTACCTCCGTTACAATTAACAGTAAATTCATCCACAGCTAATAGATTCTAATACTTATAAAAAACCGTTCGTATCATCAGCTTTATTTATTAGTAAGTCCTTTAAATTAAAATTTCGTATGAGAGATACGATTTGGACAAAGACGTGTAGCTTTCAATATTATGTTTACTGAATAAAGGAAGGCGGGTTGTGAAATTAGGAGATTTTGGCCCTGAAACCAGAACTTTCTGCACAATCCAACTTGCTATTGCCGACGATTTGTCCATAAGACTTTCCTGGATTTAGCAATAAGAAGTAGTCTTCTCCGTTAAAGCTCGGCAATACGGAAGCCTGCATTGGAGTCGGATATACTAGCTTCCGAGAACAATGGTTTGTATTCATGTGCATTTTTGTAATTCGACGTATTTCAATCAAGTTCACTTTTGCCTGATTGTAGAAGAGGGTGTTGTGGTTCCCTATTCCCCATAGCGACATTTTGGATTTCGGCTAGTTTCCTCATATTCCTTAAAAGTATATTTGGGATACTATGACTCAAACTGCCTACCTAAGGTGTCTGTTCGAGGAGTGCTGTGACGCTCTCAACAGTCAGCCATTCCATTCATCCACATCTTTATGAGGTTCAACCCTTCGTGCTCAGTGAAGCTCTCCAACAAAAGTTCTACCTCCCTTTTCTCCATCTTGTTGTGTGGTGAGGATTGAAAGGAGCAAGAAGAGCGTTTGCTCAGCTAGAATCTTGTCGCCTCCTAGATAACTAAGCTATCACTTACTTATCCCCTTCTATAAAGGTATGCCTCCGAGTTTACCAACTTCATGGGATTGGGTGGTAGTGCCACTCTCATCTTTGGATTTACAGAGCTCTTTGTTAGTAAAAGCTACGATCTGTGATTAGAATATGTTGTAATTTAATAGCGAAGAAACAGGCAAGGTGATAAGCTTTATTTAATTTATTTTAACATGTCGTTCAAATTTCCCTGTCTGAACCCTCGAGAAGTTCAGACGTTTTTAACAGTCCTCTTCAGCAGAGGAATAACTTTATTGTGACGCTCCTCTGGTGGAGACTCGTATTCTTAGCTATTCTTAACCGGCAGTATTGATTGTCGAAGCCTATCAGACTCGAAATTTCTGTCTTGAAAGAGGTGCACGCTCATAGCTAAGGTATAATAAAAATTTTACAGTTTGGTGGCTTCCATCCTATTTAATTTGGTAATGCATCAATTAGTATATCAGATGTTAATCACTGTCACTTGATCCTAATCTGTCATAATATACTAGCCTGATAGTCTGTTCCTCTTGACCGTTCCCCTAATAGAATTGATGTGATCACTTAGTTTGGAAATAAAGATAGCTTCCTTGTTTAAAGAAATGTTATAATCCTGCTTCTAAATATATCGATTTTATTTTGCATATACTTTATCGAATTTAACTGGCTCTTGACTTTTCAAATTCTTCTTGCAAGTAGATTTATTCTATCTAAAGTGAACATTAAGGAAAATATAAGGTATATAAGCGAAACCTAGTCTGTTACCTGCCTTTTATGATTTGAAAAAATAAGTTGCAAATGTATCCCACGAAGGCAATAACTGAGTTTAGAACTTGTTATGAGCCTTAATTCATAAGAAAGGTGCTCCAAAGTTTAGACCACCAGTGACTTTTGGACTCTTGCTTTGACAGAGAATGATCAAAGGGAAGTGTCGGTAACAAACATTATCTCAATACTAGAGCAACCTTGGCGGAAATTGGAGTAGTATTCAAAAACACGACAACCTTTTTGTCCTCATTTGATTCCCCCTGTCTGATCATGATTTTAAGACATTTCTTCCAATACACCTCCATTCATTTTGTGGTGCCTTACTCTGAATGGTTGTATAAAATGAAGGCCAATACTTGTATACCTTACTGTATTGTTATAACCAACGGCAAAACAGGGAAATCACAATTTTTCGTTTCGGGAAAGTAACTGAAATCGGTAAAGTATAAATTAGTAAAAAGTAATGGCAGTAGATCGAACTAGCGTTGTAGAATAGGCACGTTCTAAATTTCAAATTTCATAATTCGTTATCGAGATTTCTGATCGAATTCTTCTCAACAATCTCCAGTCCTTATTGACCGATTATTTAATAATGATTATCGGTCTAGCCGCCTCAATTCAGTTTATATAACAGAGATCACAGTGTATTGTTAACTCACTTATATATTTTCACATGTATTATTTATCATTTGTTTTTAATCTTTATTGGTGAACATTTCTATAAATTGAACTCTGATGCATGACTGCGATCACTGCATAAAAATTTCGGAGGGCGAACTATTTATTGATCGTACAAGTTGAAGCAGAGGAATTAACTTTTGTGATTTTTTAAATCCAACTGACTATGCTTGGTAACAAGTTTGTAATAATGTTTTGCTATTTACTTTACTTCGGTTTTACAGTCATACTTTAAAATAGTCTAGAAAAAATGAAATTTTAATGTATGTCTACACCCCACCAATCAGCTATTGTGATTGACGTGAAAATGAGGGGATTAACGAAATTTCAGTTGCATTTATCTGAAGGATAACTTTCCATGCATGTACTTCATTTGCATTCTACATGAAAAACTTCGAATTTTTGTCCATGAAGCCGCTGTGACGTCATTATACCCCTATGATTCAAAACCCCAGTCTGTCAGGTCGAAACGCGCTTTCCGGTTCCCCCCTTTCTATAACCGTCCCGTTTTATTAAAAGTACACTGCACTCATGTTCTCACACAAGTCCTTGCCCAAGTGATTCGCATAAACCATCTTTCAATTATCACACATACGCACACAGACACATTTATCAGTCATCTGCTCCTACGATTTCCTCTGTTTTCCTCCTTCCCTCATCTTTCGCTTACTCTCTTGATTCTATATCGTGATGTATTCAATGCATTTTGGCTTAGTCAGCCTTTGCTGTTCTGCCCCGTATATGTTTTTGCCGTTGATAGCTGCTAGTTATAGTCATAGCCCTCCAAATTCGTGACCTCGGTTCTTGTTAGCCCCAACGAAAATTTGCTACATATCCACTTCCGCACATGTCAACCAGAAGTGCGTATCGATAGCATCATAATTCTATTGCTAAATTTGCAGAAAATAACGTTTGTAGATAACTTACACTTAATATTTTTATACTTTGGACAAAACTGCTGAAGCGAATGTCTAACAATTAAATATAAGCTAAAATGTTTCTTTTTTTGGAAAGAAGGCATTCGTCTTCCACGATTCGGCATTATTTTTAAGGTTATTACACTGATAATTGAGTCAAGCAGCTCGATTTCGAACATTTCTATTAAAATTGGAATATAGTAGATAAGGACAATTAGTCAGGCATTAGATAACTCCGATATAAAACTAGCTGCAGTTGTCACAATAACAAGAGTCACATGGAATCCAAGAAGAACTTGAGCTAAAGGTTCTTAGCGTAAAACTACTGGAACGAAGCTCTGTATTACCTCAATGTATTAAGGTCAAATCTTTGCATTAAATTTTTCTCCAGAATACCTGCCCTGATTACCATTACAACAGGTTAAACAATTTCTTAAGTATTTTTCTCGAGGATACGATTGTCGGTAGACCACCGGCATTTAACCACAGTAATTTGAGACTAAGTGAAATATAAGCACCATGTGAATACAAAACCACGCCACTGAAAGATCTGGCCTATTTCGTAAATTTAATCACATGCAAATTAATATACGATCAAAGTAAATCCTCATGACTCTCTAGCCCTTTTATGAAAGCCTTAACCAACGCTCGTTCTGGTATCACCAGAGAGCCTCCGTGGAGGGAAACCCGAATTTTACCGCCCTCTTTATTAGCAGTTCTTGCTATTCACTGTTTACACTACACATCTGACAAATAAATAATTTCTCTTCTCGCTAGTGCTATTATTGATCACTACTAACGAATACAGATTTTAAAAATTTGCTAATTAAATTTAACGTCAATTTAATTGTCGTTCACGGGTAATTAATATAGTTGGACACTGGTATCTAAGCCGAAATGTTCAAATTAACACTCAAAGATCCACTTATTTGCTCCTATCCTTTTCCGCTGTTCTAACTGGTCTGTTTTATTAATTATTTTAAGGACGCAAGGATTTCCGTTGATATGAAACTAATATTATTCCATTTTTGTAAAGCATGAGAATCCTTCTTTGAGATTTCCCAGTTGAATAGCATACATTTATGTAGAATGAGCATTACTTTTGATTCTGAAACGTAATTAGAATTGGAAAAGTAATCCTACGGAATATGTTATCAAGAGTCATATATGTATATAACACTTTAGAAGGTGATATAGAATGATTCTATACGCTCAGCATGAGTAAAGGTGAAATTTAAAACTGCATCTGGAAATATTCAAATAGCGATGTGTTTTCCGTTTTGAGAAATTTTGTTCTTTTCTTTGCTAATCCAACTCGATTTAGTACCGTTAGCTTAGTCGACCTGACTTAAAATGCATGAAAACATCCCCAAGCTGCATTTGAAAGTTGCATAAAATCACAAACTAGTTCCCTCCAAAGTGCTTTACAAAATTTTAAAAAAAGCCTGTGAATGTCAGGCTCCGGATGAATTTGTGAAAGAGTGTGTACCACTTTATGTCAAATTTAGGCGAAAGCCTTCGCAGCCAGATTTTTAATCCCTAATTTTGGTTTAACTACTTGTAAGGTAAGAAAATTTTGTTGTAATCTTAGGGGTAAATCCGGTAATTAATTGTGTTCCTTTTCAAACTGTCGATGAATAAATGCTTTATTTATTACGCGTATTATGCCCGTAGCGGAAAAATATTTTCAAACTAGTTTAAATGGTCACAAATAACGCGAATACCGGTGTTTAAAAGGGTCACATAGACTTCAAATAATTGCATGCATATTCTAACCGATTTTTAGCTTGTTAAGAGGCCTTGACTTTGAGTTTCTGAGTTAATTTTACAGCATCAGCACTTTCACAGTTTAACAGATTATGTGACATACTGATTCCCTTAGATGTTTTTCAGAATCCATGCAGAAGTAGCTTCATGAGGAATCAAGACCATTCTTTATGGAAGCTCCGCCACTTTAATTAATAAATGAGTCATATGTCAAGACCACAGAGCTATCTTCCTAAAATGACACATCTACGTACATTAAATTTTCAGTTAAAAAGAGAAGGTATTTGACCATTCTGATCTTCTAATGTCGATCCATTCATATCACTCAGTAGGAAAATTTTCAGAAATTACAAAATGAAGATTTTCAAAGCTTAGTTTTAGAGATTCATAAGTGGTTTTCACTTCACTTTGTGAGGTCAGTTAGGGTAATGAAGGCCTTCTTTACACAATACTTTAAATAAATGCGAATGGTTGGAGCGAAACTGGTTTTCTCCTCCGTCAATATATGAAAGATGACAAATGCTTAAAACCTGGAAAACCTGAAATTCGAATTTTGGAGGAATTTTAATAGCCCTCATCTGCACCAATAAATCACTTAAGGACGGATATAAGTTATAGAATGATACAAAATGCGGAAATCTATTAGTCGGATTGCCAGTCTAATCTGTTCATTATATTTTATACTTAATTTAAGTAAATTAGACTTTTTTCAGGAATCTAGATGGTGGATCCTGCGGTTTTTGATACACATGTAATGACTCAGCGGTCTCGGTTACCGGTCTCTCGCTTGGGTGGTCGCCGTATCCTGTAGCTGGCTTTCATACCACCGAGATATAAATCAAAATTTATATGCAGATACTGGTCTAGAGAACAAAATAAGAAGACCTGCAATTAATTCTCAGATATCACGCATTCCATTGGACTTTTTTCAAAATGCTTTAGCGTTTTGATGATAAATGAGAAATAATGGCTTTATCATCAAGATTAATTTTTTTTAGGACGTATATAATTTTATAAAACGCCATGTACACGTGTGGCTGGAAATACCCGAGCACAAGAATAAGACTAAATTGAATCGCGGGGTTTAAATATTATTTGAATTTCGGAAAGAGATGATTATTAAAAGGCAAATTATTTGATTTCGTCTAATGCTAATATCTCCCAGAGATCCATGTTAATACCTTCGTTAGTCCTTCTCAGAGTTTCCCTTAACTTAATAATACAAAACTTCTCATCAAGTGCTTTTCTCATATGTTTCCTGATATATTAGGTTCAAATTTCACCCACTTATAGGGTTTATGAAGGACTTGTTTATCCTCTTTTGAGGGTCTTCATGCTCATTCTAAAGCGAAAAACGTGATTCATTTCGTATAGACTCATGCGGATTTGAAGAGTTAAAAGTACATTTTTCAACAATATCCGGTAAGAATACACACCAATTAAGGATATCCCCAATTCAAAAGTATTCGCTCAAAAGATTCTTAAAATTCTGATCTTTGAATATCTGAAGTAGGCATTTAATATTCATCCCTATAAGCAGCGATATAGTCTAACAAATCAAATTTCTTGATTATCAAAAGCTCGCCATCAATGTCAATAAACAAAATTTTAGGTTCAACCACGACCTCATAGATGCGACAAAAAGCCCAGAGTGGTTAAACTATCATCCTTACATTAATTGCGACGCTAATTTATTCCCAGAAGACGTTGGAAGTGCCATATATTCAATTTTACGATTGAAAGTAAACTAGATGCATGTCTAAAAACAACGAAAATCGTCAACAAAGTTTTTTTCAGTCTAATTTGAGCATTAAAAATCAGCCTTCTGTAGACCGAATTCCCCAACCTTTTACTCAAATTTTTGATATTCGAGTTACATATCCACTTGTCCAATTGGCATAGGGCGTACTAAATGGGCGAACAGTTCTAAATCGATCGATAGTCTGTTCAATTCTCGTTTTATTTAATAATTAAAAGAGATCCAAATGACTTGTGCAAATATTCTTACAAATTATCCAAGCCTGCATTTATTTAATTTACTCATAAATCACTCTTGAATCACAGTAACAAACCAAATGTCTTTCCCTAGACTTCAACCGTCTTCCACAAACTTCTTAATATTTTGACCATTACTGTGAACCACTTGGTCAAAATTGCTGTTTGGCACGCATTTCTGACGTATCGGTTTTGACAGCATGACACCTACAAACACCACTCTAATACCTAAACACGCAACTTAACGGATTCGCAAATCAACTTCAACCTCAGGAAATTTCACAAGCTTATCGTGTACAGGGGTAAACATAGTTAAATTTATATTTCCTCAATGTTGCAGAGATTTTATGAAAATAAAGAATACAGTTGCAATACACATAATCGTTAAACAGCAGCACTAAAATGACATGGATTTGAGATTAGACGAATTGGGCGAAGTGGATTGACGAGATCGGCGGGAGCTGAAGAATTTATTGATACACGTTTTCAGACGTGACCCGACAGTGGGTGTTGTGGCGGCCTCGGGCAATTTCGGTGTGACTGTTTGACAGGTATCATTGGGGTTATCGGATGACATGCGAGGGAGAGGGGAGTTAAAGGGATATCGATACTCAGGATTGGGGTTAAATGCATCCGTAAAATCCAGGTTACTTGGGCGGATGGTTGGTGCATATGATCTTTTATGCGAGATGTAGCCATTACATCGGGTTTCTCTGTAAATGAAAAATATCGCCTACTAATAAATTTAAGTAGCAAGTAAAAGATTCATAAAATACACAGAGTTGAAGATCCAAGATGAGAAAATCGTAGGTAGATGGAAGTATAATGACGTCTGAATTTGAGGTGAAGCAAAAAATCATATTTCTTGAAAAGTTAATATTTATAACATTAAGCCAATGGGCAAAATGAATTATAATGTTTAAGTGAAGGTGAAAGTAGCACTCACGTTATAGATTTGTTGCCTTGAGAGACTGTTAGAAATATAAAAGTATAGAATTCAAAAGTCAAACCTCGTTATTATTACCCAATGTGGTAAAGTATTTGAATATTGGGAATCATAGGGTAATTCAGTATGGGTTAGGAGAAGTTGATCGAATAGAAGCACAAATTAAAGTAAACAATTCTTACAAAGTTTGATCTTTGGCGTCAGACTACACGCCTTTATCCCTCTAACGTTCTAGTATAAAATTACCCGGATATGCACTCTGCTTCCTGGGCGAGTTAATTTTCGCAGTGTTCAAAGCTTTTTGATCAGTCAGCCACTTCAAACTCATGTTTTCAAATAGCCAAGATACTGGCGATAAAAGCTTATCACAGGTAATTACAGTTCTCTGAAGTTAAAATGTTATAATAAGGCCTACCAAACTTGATGAATCTTCAAAATATAAACCATTTAAATAATTTTATAACAATATAAAATTTAAGATTGAGGATCTGTGGAATATCATACAAGGTGAAGAATTAAGAGACATTTCTGATAGTTCTGAAATATTCAAGTAAATCATATATCGAATCGAGTCAATAGATTAAATGTCACTTTAAAAAAACCTACACTATTAATATATGAACTAACGTAAATAGAATCGGCGCTATTATACAATCGTAAACAATTGGAAAAGAATTTGTCGAAAGTATTTACATTTGAAATAGAGGAGTTAAAGAATAGCACAACAACTTACATAGCAACTCGATCCAGATATGCTTGTTTCTCTTCTTTCTCTAGGATTAAATCATCTCGTTTAGGAAGTTCATGCATAAGTTCCATGTTCTTTTCTGTAAATTTTAGGAAAAATACCCATTTGTAAGTCAATGCCACGTATTGCCAATAGAACCTACTGCATATTATATAAAAACTTGATTAAAAATTGCAGCTTATTTATTAATCGGACAAGGTCACCTAATTATCAAGATTGTGAACTCAGTTTAGATAAGATAACACACACACATATATATATATAAGCAAATATTCTACTCTGTATCTTCTTCGTTAAAAATTTCACTTCTTCAATTACAGTCATCTTTCTAAGCATGGTCGAAATAAAGGTCACCATCTTGATTAAGAGACTCGAATTTAACTTTACTGACAATAGGATAGATGTTTGTGGATTTTAAAATTTCACACATATCAATAGGTCATGAATATGCTCGATACGTATGTAAACAACTTCGGGTGTGAAGCTGATTTAAAAGGAGTTTATTTGTAGAGTGAAGATTTGTTTGCTTTACAGTCCGGAGATGTATTTCATGTGAGAACACTTGTATAAAGAAGATATTAGTTAAAAAGTCATTTTACATTAAAACATGAGTGAATTTGAGTTCTAAATTTCAAATTTGAGTATATAGAACGCTTCTGATACAATACATTTAAACATTCATTTAGGATCCAATAATCTAGCGATTCTGAGATATTCTGTTACGGACTCAGCAGAACTCTGAACAAGTTACTTTAATAGGATATTTGAAATAAACATTTATCTTGAAAATACTATGTAGGAACTTTAGAAATCATTAAAAACATTATACATATAAATCAGTGAATTCTGTCGTGTTATTTTGAATGCTGACGGTAATTCATCAATCAGTTTAACTGTAATATCTCTTTTCCCGAATTATAGTAACTGAAAGTCACTATTCTTTAGTAAAACTAGGAGAACAAGCATTATCCATTAACGTATAATTATATTAATCCGTATAATAGTAGTCAACGAATAGTTAAATATTTAATCAATTATCTTGTTTTAGTTCGCAATTGAAGGGCAATTAAATCCCTACAACTTTGCCCTGGTAACCTACCACATGGACGTAAATGATCCAATAATCTTCCCACTGAGTGTCCACTATTTCCCTAAACCAATCGTCAATTTCTTTTCGCCCCACTTGACCGATTGCACTTCACCGCCCCCCATTCGATATGTAGTCGGAAAGGAGGAAAGCACAAATGGCCCACGTGTATATGTGAGAGGGATTACCGACTATTGGAAAAGCCGGTTAAACTGACGAAATATCACATATCCATGGATTTGCATTTTTTCCCCTCTCGGAGAGTCGATTAAAAATTACCTCATTTAAATAGTACACGGAAAATTCATTCAAAACACATGTTACTTATCTAATGCATGGTTTCCTTTGCATTGTTAATGTCAAGATTACTTTCATTTCATTTACGGGAGAGGTGGCTTTGGTAATCTCATCTAAATACTCTTGACGGTAAGAAGAAAATGAATCTCTGCGACATCACCAAATATTCAACTAAAACAGCTGAGTTTCTCGATGACGATATCCTCTAACCCAAGAGAAGTGTTGAAAAACACTTTCCTAACTAGGCTTAAGAATTATTATTAGTTGTATTGACTTATATACGAGGGGAATAAAATACAAAATCATTGATTTGTTTGAATTCGATGAGATGAATTGGCGAAGACTTTCCTGTATCATTCGAATATATACTTCACAGTAAACAAAGAAACCAAAATGGTAGATTATAGAACCAATTGTTTCCAGTGTGCGGTAAATTAGCAAAGACTTTTTTATTCCAAATTACAAGTTAAAAGACGGGGAAAAATAAAATGATGAAACTGGAGGATGACCATCTAATCATTTTCCGAAATTATTCTTTAATCACATTTTCCGTGAAAATAATTTGGATTTTCGCCCACGAGACTGTAGTGATGTCTTTATGTCCCCATGACTCAAACCCCTACTGTCATGCCTTGACGAGATTATTGATTCTTCTTTTTTCAACAACTGTCCTGTTTTATCTGGTCTCATACCCTCACGCGCCCCTGCCCAAGTGACTCATAAACCGTCTAGTACTTCCACTCACCCTACACATGTAGACACACTTGTCAGTTATCGGCCCGTGTGCTGCCCTATCATTTCCTCTCCACTTTCACTTACACAGCTTTTTGTGTTCTACTTTTTGGGACTGCTGTTTTGTAACTCCTAAAATGGTGACTTCGGTTCTTTTTACTTCTACTTCAACAAAATACATTTTAAAACTGGTAAAATTTAGCACTACAGTTCGATTGCGCTGTTGCCCCTCAGGTCGTAACATATCTATTGATATCATCAGCTATTTATAAATCTATCAGAAACAAGAGTAAAAAGAAATTGACACAAAATTAGATACATATATTCGCTTTGACCGCAATTAGATTATAAACACCTAGGTCTTTTCTGAAGCAAAGTTTGTTATAGATATTTATTGGTTAGTGATTGCTTGAAGGAGGGGATATAGTTCCGGTCATCGATCTCACTATTAACCATTAACTCTGTTTTCTCTTGCTCTGTCCACACTAGAACTCCAAGACTATTTCTTCTAGGCATACTATATCATAATATAATAAATATTCTTAGCCTCAATATTCCCTTCAACTAAATGCTGCGCAGTTGTTACGCAACGTGCCGAGTCAGATAGGCGATTTTATATGTAAGGAAATAAGCCATCCTCTTAACGATAGTCCGGTCATTGTTAACAGCTGTTTTAGTTCCTTATTAATTTGACTAAACTGCGTGAGGAAGCATGACTTTGCGCCTAAGAGAGAAAAAACCAGGCCGCTTACATTAAAACCTTTATTATCTGATGGTCCCTTGGTTTTTATTAACCATTAGCGCAACCTAATTAGTGCCTTTCGTGCAAGTTAGTATAAACCAACTAAACATGAGAAAGATCAGTTTTCAGACAAAATTAATCCTCTTTAAGAAGTTGTAATTTGTCGCACTTTGGTAGCGTCTACCCAGTGACCTGAAAATTACGCTCTACGTCCACAGAAATATTAGCCGACCTTAGTGCTGGTGGTGGTGGTGGTGGATTAAAGTGCTAAAAGTACTTTCACACGATCTGGATTGCTTTCAGAGTTTAATGGCAATTTATTTCGCCTGACTCTAATGTAAATCAATTTAAATCCATTGTCCTAATGGAGTAATAAAGAGAATAGGTAAATATACATGATCATAAATGCTATTTTAGCATGATACACTGCATATGAAGTGTGTTTGACAAATATTTTGGAAATAGTTATTTCGAGAATGCTGAAAAATAACGTCTAAAATATAAACTCAATCATATTTCTTACTCAACCTCAACTATTAACAGTTCATTGAAAAAAGAGATCTTATCTGCATTTTTCAGTGGGATCAGTTACGAATCAGTGGGATATGAGCAATAATAATTTCAATGTT
>CAADRB010000017.1:1968476-2085206 GCA_900708905.1 Hymenolepis diminuta
TCTAGAAGTCACTTTCCAACATTCATAATAGTGCAACCTCATTGGAGAGAAAGTTGACTTATATCATCCCCTATAATTAACCAGACTTAACTAGTGTGATTGGCTATTCCGATTACTGGGTATGCACTAGTGAGTGTCGAACCCGTAACTTCGAAGGCGATTGAGTTAGAAGCTACGTTATCGGCTCAAAGGAGAGGATGTTCTAAAAGCAGATCGTGGGTGACGACAGATCCACAGAGCCAGCCATATTCGAGAATGTCGCATATAGTCGGAAAGAACTGTAATAACATTGAAATTTAAATACGGGTGGTCCAATTTACTTTTCAGGAGTTTTACAATGTCCTACCTAACCGCTTTTCTGCTTATTTGCTGAGGCTCTGATGACTGCCTTCTCCATTCTCTTCTAATAGAAGCATTCAACTTGAGTCTCCGTCAGTTTCTTGTGTTATTTTAATGAAGATCGCTGACACTTAAATGAAGTAATAGTTCCGCAAGTTTCCCCCGTTTTACATCTTTTAATCTTATAGCGATAGCCTTCCCTAAACAGACGTTCTTTCTGTATTATTAGGACTAGACAAGTACACGGTAAGACCGCAGTAACAACGCTAGCCCAATTTTAATCTATAAATTTGCTGAAAACTGTAATGCTCTTCAGTTGGTATTCATAAATGTCTGGAAATTGGCAAATATAAATAACAAATAATAATTATTCTACCACAAAGGCATCAACTTACGACTAATTTGATCTAGCAAATCGTTGA
Organism: Hymenolepis diminuta; assembly: GCA_900708905.1. Classification (NCBI taxonomy): domain Eukaryota; kingdom Metazoa; phylum Platyhelminthes; class Cestoda; order Cyclophyllidea; family Hymenolepididae; genus Hymenolepis; species Hymenolepis diminuta. Next base: position 1,969,238 of record CAADRB010000017.1, read on the forward strand.
TAATCAGTTGAATTTGGGGAAGTGAAAATTTGGCTAGCGACTGGGGTGACAGCATTCCGTCTTCTGTTTCAATTACTCCGAGCTAAATAAAGTCAGAAAGTTATAAGTAGTGTATTGTAAAATATAACAGATGATTGACGACTCTACCTATTTGTCGCAATGCATTTAAAGATAAACATTACATATATATATATATATATATAAATTACAACGGAACAAGTTTCTTACGAGCTCAGACGTTGTTGCCGAGAGAAAGCTAACCCTAACCAGCGGCTTTTTTGCCTAGAAAAAGCGAAAGACAAATTTTAGCAAAATGGCTATAAAATGTGAAATTCGAGCATTTAAAATAATTATATATATTTTCCTCTTCTTTCTAAATAGCTGCAAGTGGTATTGTCTTGCTGAGCTCAATTATGTTCCATTATGTTAAAATTCAAGTGATAGTGTGCTAGAGATTAGCCATCGGAAGATATCTTGAATTTTATACTTGGTACGCTAGACCAATATGCTATGACCTGTATCTGGAAATTGAAATGTAGAAAACCGGAAAGATTGAGAATTCGCAGGAGGTAAGATAATTTTGATGCGTAATTTACTTTATTCGTGTCTATCCCATCATTCTTTGGCCTGAAAGTAAACTGTTCTCTTGCTACTCGTGTTTAAAAGCTTCTTTATGATTGAAAGTGACATTTTTCGCCTTGATATAGGTAGCATTAGTAGATTTGGACTCCCCCAAATCTACGGAGTACAAATTCACACGGACTTGGTGTAATCAGGTAACAATACAAGAACGTACGATTTTTAGTTCATAAGAAATATTGTACAGGCATAATAGACCTATTCAAACACCTTCATTTACTTAATGAAAATAATAATAAAGACTAACAATACCCCTTGAAAATAATTTAATACATAAACAAAAAAAATGTCAACCTTATACGTGATCTCCTGTTTCAAAGCTATTTCTATACATCTGCTTAAACATCATTTCAGGAAAAATCCTCAAGACTATATTAAGCACGCAAAACGTGGCCTAAATAAAGTTTTGGCGCCAATTTTAAAATTTGAAACTTTCAGACATTTTTTTTCAATTTTTCTTAAAATAATATTCTTAAAATACGTCAGTTAACTTTGACATTTTTATCCGAACTTCGTGTACTTTTCCACGATTTTGAAGTGGTGTTGCGCAGATGACATTATCCTTCAGGAAGAACTGAAATTTTGACCCAGTTAAAAGTTCGTCTCTCCAAGAACTTTTATTTCAAATACTTAAAGAAGGAGGTAGCAACCTTTTAAGCCGTAAGATCAATGCACTTTTAGTTTTAATTTCATCTTAGTGATGTAGATATTTTCAGAAACATAGAGGATTTTATACACCTAAGGAGGAAGCGTAATCATATAATAATACGAGACAGTATAATAATTCCTTATTTCGCACCAACGAGGATGGCTAATGTAACAATTTGAACAGGAAGGCATGTGGCTGGCTAAGTGGAGGTGGGTGGCTGCGTCATGATGTTTATCTCCTACGCAAGATTTTATGAAAAATAACGATGGCTTTAAACACTCTTTAGCTATTGAGAGGGCTACGTTATCCTAATCGGTATCCTTGGAAAGGCGCAGCAATAGAAAAATTAATCCTGGAGAATTTCTTAATCGAGAGAATTAGTAGAATAATAGAGATATGGAGTAAATGGGAGATCAAAGTGGCCTTTCTCATCTGAGTTCTGGATTCATTAGATTATTCATTTCGTTTGCCTTTTAGACACAGTACATTGCGTAATGTCTAACATTCCATCACCAAACTTCAGGATTTGGCGCCTATATTCGTGAGTGATATTTCAATTCTACAATGTTCATAGCTGATTGAATTATTGATTAAACTGTAATCCTGATCATACATTCTTAACAAACCTGTCGATATAGACAGCTCAAAGGGGGCAATTAATAATAAAATGTTTCTAAATCTGACAGAGCCAATAAACTTTACTCAATATGAAATTATGCAACACTTAGAAGTATTCCTCATTAAAATAGGAAGAATACAATTTAATTCTTTTGATGATGGGAAAGTACCCACTTCAATACTGAAATATATTATTCTGTCTCCTGAAAATTAATTTTAATGGAATTCGCACTTAACACATAAAACCTTATTGAAAGCGATTCAAAGAATTTATGGGTACAAAAGAGAAATATGTACAAAACATGAAATGTACCAACTGCGTGTTACTTTTTGTGAAAACCTAGAAACGTTTTGGCATTGAAATCCAACGAAAATGAATTGTCCGCCAACTGTGAATTGCACAACCATTCCATGAAAATTTCATATAAAAACAATGACCAATCAACTCTCCACTGATGATACATGTAATCAAGATAAAAATACTAGATTATATAAGGGGAACTCTAGATCAATAACTCTGTGTCCAAAATCAAACATGTATTTAGATTCAGGAGCAGATGTAAACAAACATAAATCAAATAATTTATAATGGTATTATGCATATAATCTTTCAGTGAAACTACCAGATAGTGATGAAAAGAAAATATTTATGTATCTAATAAATCTCCTAATTAATAAAAGGAGAAAAATTTACACAAAATCTTGTTTGGAATGTACTGATCGAAAGAAAGCCCACTGGACTTATACGAGATAATAAGCCCTTTAAATACATCTGGAAATTTCTTACCCTAAACGCATCTCTCAAACCCTCGATTTGAAGGTCACAAAACAGTGCCTTTTTGACTGTCAAATGGGTAAACAAATTTAATACACTTTATTGGTCAATTGTATTTATTGCGAAACTTTGAATAGGGTAAATTAAGATACGTTATGAAATAAAATAGCCGATGCCTTTATGAAGAGGTTTTTATGGTCAACATTTAATTGGAATAAAATTAATTTCGAAGTTATTTATAGGATAGGATTAATAATGTCGCTGAAAAAGTCAAGCGACAAAGAAACCACCTCAAAGTTTAGAACAAATCTCATAAAACTCCTATTGAAAACGTTAAATAATCACCTGCCTATGGAAAATAATCGAAAGCTATTCGCTCAGATTCGTTTAATCCATTGAGAAGGAAATTAATTCGTGAACGCAAGGGATCGCTAACCTCATGCAGATGACATTTACAAGGTAGTTTTTGAAATGTCAGATTCGCACAAGAAAAGATAACGTTTCAGGTATGTGGCAAGCTACTTTTTGCCTCTGTGCCTACCTTGGTATTTGATGAACTTGGTATTATGGAGCTGCTGAGATCTTTGTCACGGATATCCAAAGTTGAATCACTCTCCTTGGTCATCGACTGACCCCCACTCGTAAAAGGATCGTCTTCATCATCTTCATCAGAGAATTCTGTTCCAAAGCAGATTCTGAAGTAACTTGAATTGTTCACCTAAAACAGATTTCAAAGCTCCATTTATATTAAAATTTAAGCACCATAGGCTAATTTTGGTACCTCTTTGGAGAACTTGAAAGAGAAGAAGTCAAAATGGCAGCCCAGCCTTACGAAGTAATTATGATTGCAATAAAGTTGGAGTAAGAATAACCTGAAATGATTACTCTAAACCGGATTAGAAATCAACGCATCGGAAACTGATACACACGCGTCGATGCACCGGAGCGCAAAGCGGATAGCACAGATTACCAGGACTAAATTATCTTAACACTGTTATGATACTATGTTGATAGTCACAAATCCGAGCTTCGGTTTTTATTTAAGGTAAGGGCCTGGAGAATGGCTTCTTTAGCCCTTTCATATTATTTTGTGAAAGTTCAAGAAAAATAAAATTAAAGCGGGAAGGGTATTTGAAGCAAACTAGTGGGAAGAGGAAGATCTTTGACGTAATCTACAAAATGTAATTATTTGCTAAAGTAATTTATTTTACTATCACGTGTCGAGTTCAGAATTTGTGAAAGAAGCTTAAAAATTGTGTCCACTACAAAAGTTTTTTGTTTACAAATTACAGTGAAAGTGAACTTTTGCCTACAAATAGAAGAGAAAAAGTGACTTAATATTGCTATAAACTCAAGAAGCCAACAAAAATCCAAATCCATAATCGGGAATGCAATGACAGTTGAAGACTCTGAGATATTTTATGATCACGTTTGCATATTTACATAAAATAACATTCTTAATAGAATGAATTTTAGACGAACCAACCTTTTCAAGGGTCTTCGGGTTGAAATCCGCAGCCATTGACTTGGGATATTCAATTGAGAGCCTGATCGATTTCCTATCGCCCCAGTTAACATTTCGTTTTCTCGACTTTAAAGGAAAAAACACCAGTTAAATGCTTACTATTCATCCCTAGATAGATATCTTAATTAAAGAATTAAACAGTTTTACATTCATAAATTACTATGGTAAGTTATTATTAAAGTAATTAATATTGAATTAGATCATTAGTATATTTTTGAATTCGCTGTCATTAATCAACGTCTAATTAAATTAAATGATTGATACAAATAGAGAAGATCTTTCCCTGCTGACTTAAAAGCGCAATTTAAAACGCTTAAAGTGAAAAATTACCTTCGGTGGGGGAGACTCATTTACAGGGGTCTTGTCGGGTTTATTATGTGATAGCACTTCTGGAGAAATCTTCACATTATCAACAGAATAGCATTCATTTTCGGATCGGAGTAGTGAGGAATCTGTTTGGCCATAGAAGCTTTCTGAGGTAAGCATGCATGAGGAGATAACGCTGTCAGATTCACCGTAGGATGACTGTAAGAGAGAACAAAAGTAAGATTATTATTAGTTAATATCACATTCTGGATTTTATTTTAATCCTTAGCCCTAGTAAAACATCCCATGCTGATTAAAACTTCTTGGATAGTAAAGAGGTATTCTGGAGTCACTTTGATGAAAAAATCCCTCTAATCAACTTGAATTTAACAGTGGATTCAGTCAGCCGCATCAATCCATTCAAACATCACTGGCGTTCAATATCTAAGGAGATTGTTATTGAACTTAATTCAAATTAAATTCTTAATTGCATATCAGCTACTAATCGAAGTTTGTTTAAAAAGCGCACTATCAGAAAGGAATTTGCTTTAGCGGTGTCAGATTTAACTTCACATTAAATGTTGTTGGCGTTGGGGTTTGATAAGTCTTCAGTCTATAAAATGACTCGTTCAACATTCCTGAATCCACCTGAAAATGTTTTATTCACTTGTAAATTTAGTATCCTAATTTAACTTTTATAGACGGGTCGAGGATTTTACCATGCAAATTTGAAATCGGAAAAGTCATTCATATAAAAGGTCAAATAAAACATACAGGAAGAATAAGCGTCAAAATAATAACTTCATCCACTACCTATGTTGTGTTTAAAGAATTAAATAAAAGGGCAGGATTACAAAATCACATCTAAAAAATAACGAATAATGATTTTACAGAAGTGTATTATGGACAGATTGGATTTTCCCAATTAGTAGAGATAGCTTTCATCGAAATGTAATGACGTCCAAGGCTGTTACGGAAAAATGCACCCTAACACTCATTGTGAAGCCTCCAATTATACGAATCTGATCACTTTGTTGATTAATATTAACTACCACATTGAATCCATGCTTTCTAGATTGACAGATGGGTACACCATCGGGACACTTAAGTTCAAATGCAGCAAACAGAATAAATTGAATATCTAAATAACATAAATAGATATTTACGTATTTGAATGTTAATTAAAATGCCAGGTACCGTATAAAATTCCTTATTTAATCCATAATCTGCTTTTGAGTTACGATTTTGTCTACCCCTCTGTGGAGACCTTGATTTAGCGTAATTTGAAACAGGAGATTGAGATATATATCAATAATTCGGTGGACAAAGGGCGTTCCTTATGTCAGTAGCTGGGTACATAAAGTTTACCTATAACGGGAATAGATTATCATCACCAAGATTTCAGTTAGAAGAATCATGATGTAGGGTATGATTTGACCGTCGTACTTTTAAATGAAATATTAACAGTATCATTAGACCGATCTAGACTTTTTGGCTAAATATTATAGACGTTCCATTTAGCGTTAGGATTAATCACGAAGACATGTTTTAGGTTTTAATTAATATTTTCACCTGTCTACAATTAGCTGTCTCGACAAGTCAGTTATATGATCATATGTTGGAGGATTACGTGTTTGGCAAGTAACTATAACAGAGCATGATTGGGTAGAGGGAAAACTTTCCACATATACCGCGGATAAATATGATTAATGTTTGCGCCTTCTGTCGTGTCAGCGTGATTACTAAGCCACTAGACCACCCTACCCTATTCCACTCCAACCTTGTCTTTGGTACATTTGGCCAAACAGTGGAAGAAGATGAAAGGCATGTGTCACAACTGCGCACAGTCATCGTTCCTCTCTTTGTGGCTTGTAAAGGGAGAAATTAAAATATTTGGCGAAGTTAAGACTGCACCTGGATTGTGTTCATTCAAAATTAATGAATGGTATAGAAGCTACAGGATTATTGATAAAAAATAACTTCCAAACCATTTTAAAGCGTTTTTCGGCCTGACAGATAGAATTATGATGCCCCCTTGGTGAGAAACCCAAATTCTACTACTACTTTCATTGGCTAAAATTAAACAGTGAGGTTGACCATTCCGCCCACTGGATGTGCACTGATGAATATCGATCTCATGACCTCTGTAAAAACATGTTGTCATGTAAATCTCAGATTAGAACTCCAATCCCCTAAAGGTTGAATTACCCAATCACATTGTCTATCAAAAATCGCTTAATTAATCAGTGATTACTACCCAGAATCAACTTCTAAGTCATGCTCAAGGAACAGAGAAAGTTTGTTTTTTCTAGCAGTCTTCTGACGTTTGATTGTGTAGCCACAGAAGCATTGAGTTATGGCTCGAAAAAACATTTTGTAAAATAGCAAAATTCAATTTTCGAAGGAACAATAATTACAAAGTGGATTTCCGTTATTGAAATGATTATTGGAGTTGATAATGCCAAGCTAACCATGGTAACACTTAAAAAACTTTATTTTACTTAAAGAATAAAAATGCTTCAAGATAAATGATAAGACGAAGAAAGCTAAGTAATTTTCGACCATGAAAGAATTCGGGAGATAGGCAATTTGCAGATAAGTAGGCAATAAAAACAGGATAGTCTGGGATGAGACTGCCCATCCCAGTGCATTCTTTGATCAATTAGGAAACTGATCGGGGTAAAAATCACATGGCAGACTACGTCGGATCATAAAGCAATTAAATCTATGCGAAAATATTTAATCGCTAACTGGAATGAGATAAATTAATGATTCGTAGTTTTTCTTCTGAATTTGACTTAGTTGAGAAACCTCTCTTCTCTCAAGTGATTTATAGGGAACATTGATAGGTATAATTAACTGAATTCAACAATTCTGAAAGGATACTTTGGTTGAGGTATTAATTTTAAAGTTATTTAAGGCGTAGGTCTAATTTAACATATAAAGATAGAAAATCGCAAATGACTGATAATTTGATTGAAGGAAACATTTAATTAAAACCAAATTATTGATTAACTTACAGGAAATAAATATGTTGGGAATAGCTGCTTGGGAAGTCAAGGGGATATATTTTGAAGATAATGACATTTTCCTCAAAGGAAATGCTCTATGTTACGATAGTGAGAGACTTTGTTCAGGAAACTAGAGAGAGAAGTACATAAAATTTCAGCAACAACGTTACTAACCGTACTTGGCTAAGAAAAAGCAGGTCCTTTGGTGTTTACAGCCTAAGTAGAGTTGCAAGTCATTTCATGTAACTCCGCAGTTAACTTGCTTCATGACTGTTTGATTGAAAACAACGAGATCGATGCAAATTATGAGCAAGAAAAAAGCAATCCATCACGCAAATTTTCAAATTCATTGCATGATGGAAATAGGGCAGGCTATTACACTTTGGTGAACGGAAAGAAAATGTATATATTGCATCTTATATTTGTACTTAAATCTGATTCGAAATAACTAGCATTAAAATATGATCGAAATAAAGTATCATACAAAAGTGGTACTACTACAAATGATTTCAATCAGGCTTATAAAAGAGTGAGAACAATGGAGAAGCAACTTCCTATTTCCTAAAGCAAAAGACTTGAATATTAATTGACTATAGTGAAAGAGATTTCATTTGAAATTATAGTTGTATATGTGTCATTGTTTTCAGTTTCTAAACTCAGGATTCTGTGATACTTAGTTTTGTGTTATGATTTTGATCTTTCGCTAAAATTGCGTTCGAACAACTGGTTTTTGAAATTCATATTGTGTCAACAACTTCGCGCATTCTCGAATCATTAAATCTCTGAAGATCTTTGTGAGGAGTTACTTGTAAATCACTCTATATATGTACATACATAGTATTAATAACAAATCATCCTACATCCATATTGGTAAGCCTAGGTATGAATTTGAATAAAAGTAAAATGAAAAGGGAGCTGCTTGACAGAAACTCCATTGTCTTTAATCTAAATAATCTCGTATATCGAAGATACATGAAAATGATTTTGTAAATAATGTCGAGAAAGCTTTTACCTTGAGATAAATTTACCTGTTCGGCAAAACGCTATCACCACATGATCGCTTAGCCCATGGCAATTGACAATTCATTTTAAAGCGTTTGATCTGAGATAACGGACCGGTATGACGCACACCCAATGCTGTCCACATAACCGCCCACACGCCAAACTTTACGACGGATTCAACTGAACCCAAAATTGCGTCATCAAAGCCATTAATTACGGCATGATGTTTCACGAACTGAAGTACTGGCCAAAGGGGCAAATATTTGTGAAAATATTAGGATATTGTATTTAAAATCTGAAGACAAAAATAGTGGTTGAATTTAAAAGTCACTTCCCATAAAGATCCCCCTACTTTTGAATGTTCAAGAATGTGTCAAGATATTGGCACGCTGCAAAGTTTCAAAAAACCAGTTGTCTCATAGTGACAGATAATTATAGATCGCTACGAAGACAAACAAAAGATGGTTATCTGAAACTCGGAAGCACAGAATTAAAAAAATACTTCAGGAGAATGCCAAATACGAATTGTGGACTTCAGCGAAAACCTCGAGTTGTGTATTCTGTGTATCTTCCTTAGTATAAAAAAATGACGAATACTTGAGCAATTTGATTTTAAACTCAGCGTTACATCTCAGTTACCATGTACTATTCCAATTCTTAAACGGTCATATGAAAATCCAACAATCACATGAACGGTGTTTGACAACATTTCAGTCTATAAACAGATATATGAAAAAGTTCAAGTACACGTATTATCGCAACTGGATTAAATGTAATTACGTAAAAGTTAGCACTGAAAAAGAATAAATTTGCAGGTTAAAATTCGCTGTCACGCAGTTGACTTTCCAAATATTTTTAAACACAACTCTTTTTGTAAATTGTCTCCGTTAAACAAATAACTCTTCCCTTCTAAATGAATATTCTGTTAGCATTTAAAAAAAAATAATTTCTAGAAAAAACGAGGTCATTTATTCCGTAATTGCTTAAAAGAACTGATGAGATCGCTAATCCAAAATTTTGGTAATTCCATTCCCTGAATGGCTCTATTTCGTAACTGTTTACAATTAGGCATAGCACGATCAAAAGTTCATATAAGGTCTGGCAGCCGGCAGTAAGATACAACGGTCATTAATAATTAACCGAAGTCGTGCTTTATGATATACGTTAAGTGACGCTCGGTTTTTAAATAAGTGAGAATATAAATACTTAAACGATTTGCACTTTGGTTTCGATGCTGCAAAAGACTGTCGAAAACAGGCAAATATCCAGGACATGTCTTTTCCTGCAATCGCGAAATAACCTATTTGAGGGTAAATAAAGAAGATTAATTAATTAATTAATTAATTACTTCAGTATACATGACGGACGCATGAAATAATGATTTTTTTTATAGAGAAGAGTTACATGGAAATATCTTGAAAATCGTTTCTACAAACTCCATTAAGTCCATTTTCGTCAAATGTAATTTTTTCATTAAGAGTATTAAGTCTGTTTCAGTTTTATCGTCTCGGCCGTTAAAGAGAACTTCCTTAACTCCTTATTAACTATTAATTAAAAAGAAAATAGTTTAAATTACATTAATTACAGCAAAAATGATAAAATGGAAAATACATTCGGAGCTTGTAAGGAAGTTAAGTTGGACTTAACACTACATAATAAAACTGAAGCCAAAGTTCCTGAACAAATCCATCCACTAAGAGTTTACAATTATAATAATAATTGAAAGAGTCATCAGAAGTTAGAAAAAGAGTTAATCTGCAATTGGTATAAAATTTCTCTGAATATTCGAGAATGGATTCTTTGATAGGGTTCAGCGAAGCACAATCGAGATATTCTGTGGACATAATTTCTCCAAGTATGTGATTCATCGAAATTGATGAGAACATGACAGGCACGTGTGGTATTCAGTACTACTACTCAAGATAATGGCCATAATTATCGATTGAAGCAAAGGTTATGGGTTCATGCGCTTTTAAACATTTATCTGAAATACATCCTACTTTCTACGTGAAGGACACGAAGATAGTCAGATTACTAATTCTTTCAATCATCAATTATTGGTTTCGATTATCTTATAATTCGTTAGAACTAAGACATCCACCGGTGATAGCGTGCTTATGAATGCAAAGACATCAAAAAGACAGACCTAAAGCTACATTTATGGATGAGGTGATCAAGCAGAATGTGAGTTCGCTGTTCTCGTGTATTCCTCTGAACGCTTATCAAAGCATAAAATTAGAAGCTAAACTTTATTAAAGATTTTCTATAATTTGCCACTTATTATAATCATGTCTTTGCTAAGTAACACTTTAGCTTTGACCGAAGCACTGAAGAAATATTTCATCAAAAGTTAACGTAGGTGTGATGTAAATCATGTCAGTTACCATAGTTTTAAGTAACTGAATTTATTGCTTCGCTCTTCGGCTGAAAGGCAACAAGATGGGTTATGCAGTGACAGGCCACGGCAGAAAAGGTTATAAAGGCAGAATATTTGTAAGCCATATCATATCTGATATCACTGTCTTTTTAGAAATGTTATAAAATGCACATTTTGTGTATTACTTTTTAGGTGTAACATTGGAGGAAAAAATGATGCTTACTGCAGGACCCAAATCCGAAAATAGTTTGAATGTGACAAATGAATACACAAAAGAATTATACATTTTCTGGATAGTTAACATAGATAAATTTAAGAAAATATGGAAATAAGATACCTTTCTGAGTACAATAAAGACGATGTTGTAATTTGAAAAGATGTAAAAAATTCTGGCGAATACAATGCTAATTTGGAGATAAATCAGCTTAGCATTTGTAAAGAGATTGAGAAAGGAAACAGAAGCAGTTTAAACTGAATCTAGAGTAACCAGAGCCCATCAATGGGTAGGCAAACCAAAGAAAATAATGTGATAGAATACCAAGGAATGGTTTCCTAAGGTATTAATACTGGACTCTGGTGGTGATTCCGATAACTTTTTCCACCTTATTGAAGGTAATTACACTCCATTGCACATCATGGTACGTTGATTGAAGAAATCGCAGTTGAGCATACATCTGTTGACCAATATTAAGTACCTTTCAATTGCATGAACTCAGCCCCCATTCAGCCACAAGACTGGAGTGAGATAGAGTCGGTGGAAGAGTGATTTTATTAGAGAAAAATAAAGAGAAGGAAGTAACGTTGTAAGAAGTGCGTTGAAGTGACTAAATAGGGAAGTAAAGCTCAAAGCACAAGTGTTAAATTCCGAGAAATATTGGGGATGAGTAGTACACAGACTGAATTGAGAGAGATAAAACTGGGAAGACTGAAAAGTAAATCATGATAACCGATAAAGTAGATACTTAATAACCTTATTACTATAAATAAACGGAAAAATCTTGATTTCTAATCACAATGTCAATCAATGGAAAATAACCTCCGATACTTATCCAAGTTTACAGATGTGAAAAACATATCTGACTGATACGGGACCGGACGGTACAAACTGATATTTCCCAGGCTACATTTTTACGTTGCGCATGGGAATTTCATAAGTGTGAATTCCAAGGACTTCTCATATGTGAAAAGAAGTACGTACTAAGGTAGATTAGTCATCGGCAAGTCAGCGATAAACATCAAAGTGCGTAGCCTCTCTAAGGCTGAGAAAATTAACAGGATCCATAATAATATTCGACTTTGAAGTAATCATTCATTTCTCGTTAACTACATGTACAATGAATGTTGCTGAAACATATAAAAGTTGGTCTAAAATAGAAATCTACACATCGAAATTCAATGAAGTGCCGATAAATCCTCTAAATCCATTACAGTGGTGTCAAAGATTTCTTGACCATAACTTAACAAACACCATACGTGAACACTAATTCCTTCAAATCGATAAGTGTTTGTTCACAGAACAACTATGAAGAAGTTTCTATGGATGGCTTTCAGTGTCTAGATATTAATTAGATGACTCAATTCAGTCTCTCAGAAAATAATTATATAAAATTACGTACATAGAACCTCAGACAAACTATCTAAAAGACAACCACCACCTCCAAGAAAATTACCACAAACGTGCATGCTGACTCACGGTCAGGGTTGGATTAGATTCTACATCCTTCACTTTGCGGATGGTAGGACTTCCAGTTTGCGCGTCTCGATCACAGGGTAGTAAAATGCTGGATTCTTGCATGAGAGAGTCACCCAGTACTCGTTTCTGGGGGAAGGGTGAGAAGAGATGCCCTCCTACCACAGCGTGACCTCTTTCTAGATAAATGGGTGCCGGTGGCGATGCTGATATTTTGGCTTCCATCCGATAAAACTTATTGGCAGGATCTAAGAGGTTAATACAGATGAAGTTAGTACAGAACTTGTTTTGGATTTTTGAACGGGTAATATGCTGTGTCATGGTGAGCGCACGGGAAAGCGTATGAAATTATTGAATGGATGTTTGAGGATAGGAGAGCATTGGAGAAGAATAGGTATCCTAGAAAAGTAGGATCCACCAACTCTATTATCAATAATTAACAAGACCAATCGGAAATATTATCTGACATTAAAAATGAAATTCTGGTGTTCAGGAATATTTTCCAACACCATTTGCCAGATTCCATAAGCTGGTGATGCAGTTGTCAACGTCTACATTTGACGTGTTTGAGGTCAAGTGATCAACGCACATCAGTTAAATGTAGTGACGTGGATGGTCAACCGTGCTAGTTAATGCTAGTTGGAAAGAGGTCTATAGAGCGACTCATATGAGCAACTATGGGTATCTTCCATTAATTCAAATAAAGTTTTGTGAACACCTTTGCTAATGAGTTTGGGAAGTTTGTCAACTTCCAATGAATTGTGTGTTCATACACATCGCCAATATGTGGTGGGATTTTCCGATAAATAAGTGAATACTTCATATGAATAAGTGTTCAAGATCAAATCTTCATCTGGTTTGCAATAACTGCTTAGCCAGAACTCCTAGTATTCTCTAAGGTTGAAAAGGATATTTCTGGATGTACGATTTAAGCCCAGTCTATGTAAGGCGAGGTGGCTAATAGAATCTCTGCTTGTATAACTGAAATATGATACAAATTTATCCTAGTCTTAGCCGATTTTGGAAAGTCTTAAGATTGGGGAGTTATATTATTAATTGTGGTTGGTTTGCTCAATCAGTATTTCAATAATGAAGATAAATGCAGTGTACACACATGTGAAATAAAAATGGTGAACCGAGTGGAAATACAATCTCAAATTCAAATCTTAAAAAGCACTTTTTCCTATCTTCAAGCTGTATATTTTCTTATTACTGTCAAACAAATTGACAGTTTGATTTCTTACACAACAAACATCTTTGACGAAATATTTGCTTTTAAGAACGAAAGAATTTCCATTCAAAAACTACTGCGAGTGCACGTGGGTCATAAGTTTTGTGTTGTTTGTGTGGTATTTGGTTCACAAACTAACATAGAAGCATGCGTTCCTTTCGAAAACACAAATTAACCTTTTTTAAACCACAAAATTGTTACTATTTCAGTGACAGCCTTTCACATTCTGTGCAAATGCGAAAAAATTTGAATAAAGAGAAACTTACCAAATTTCTGACACCGACTGAATTTAAACCGCCCGCTTCGCAAATGAATGCGACAGAAAAGCTGATTTTAACGAGCCGTTTAATTTAAACTCCACAACATGGTGTCTTACGAACAAGATGAAGTCTCGAATCCCATCCAGCGGTACACCAATGGATAAGTCAGATTTGTACCAAAAGTTCACTTAACTGCAGCCAAACATAAGGACAACAAGCTAACCAATTTCTGATTAACTGACAAGCTAATAAAGTTCAACTTTTCGTATGATTCTACAGTAAATTAAATTTTTGATATATCCAAAAGTATATGTACTTACCAAGTACATAGAGTGAAGTTTTCATACTATAATGAGAATTTGGACTTTATATCTTGATAGAAATTCCAAAGCGGGAGAAACTTTAGCTTATAATTTTATTGGAAATTTCACAATTCAGTTCCATTGTGTGAGAACATGACACATTTCCAAAATTACATGACTTTAGGAAAGTGTAAGACTGAAAGTTTGGCATAGCTCTTTGAAGAAGTGTTGCAGAATATGACATCGATGCTAATGGTTAAATGAATTCATTTACAGATGCTTCAATTACAATAAAAGAAAACTGGCGAAAACTTACCTCATCTAAATACCATCCTCAATAATTACTGTTAATAGCAAGTCTCATTAATTTCCTAAATGATTATAGTAGACTAAATAGGAATTCCTAGGGGCTAATTCATAGTACTAAATTAATTCATATTCTCAAATTTGATGTGATTTATTAACACCGAATCTGAACTAATCAGAATTTCCAACTTCATTCCTTCAAAATCAAAGAAATAAAAAGCTATGCACCTGCTTATTAGATTATAAACACGTTTTCCGACTTAATAAGTTAATAGAATCCATGAATTTTAAAGAAATGAAAAAATTTAAAACTAACATGAATTTGTAAAAATATACATACACTACGCTGTCATTGAGGTTCACAGTCCGGATCAGGCCTAATTAGTTAACACATCATAGAATCCAAATTACCCGACATGGAATCTTTAAAATTGTTTTTGGAAATAATGTGTTTCCATCAGTAGTTTCACGCATACGGAGATCGACCAATCAGGCACGTGCGCTAACGCTCAAGTAGCAGTGACAAAGAGATTCCGGTCTCTGATTGGCCAGTGCTCGCAATCGATAGGTATAAGGTTAGAGCGCGCAGGCGTTGTGAAATTGCATGGCTGAGAATTTGGTGAAGTCGTTTAGTCCATGATAGTTTTACGTACTCTTGTCTCAGGACCTTAAATCGAGGATTGCATCATGTTTACAAAAATCCGACCGTGATTTTGACTGTACGCAGTTTTCAGATGTCTTGATGGTGTGAAGTTCGCAAAATTTACGCTGAATAATACTTGGATTATTGCTTCGACTTGTGTGATATTGGCATAATCCTGCCGGTAAAAATATCTAATATTTTCTTTTCGTGAATAATACAGTTTCACATATTGGAGTTATTGATAGGATCGTTCTCTATAACTGTCTAAAGCTATCTATTTTGCCGTTTAAATAATGGTTGCTTTGGGTATAAAATAGATGCATGACTTTGATTTTGTGCATTCCTAGTTGATCTTATCAGGATAAACTGATGTGATTTAGACTATTTGAAAGTTTATTTTGCTGGATGTCTTGATAACGAATCGATTCCCGACACTCTGTGA
The DNA here is from genome assembly GCA_900708905.1 of Hymenolepis diminuta. NCBI lineage: Eukaryota > Metazoa > Platyhelminthes > Cestoda > Cyclophyllidea > Hymenolepididae > Hymenolepis > Hymenolepis diminuta. The sequence goes on from CAADRB010000017.1 coordinate 1,985,014, forward strand.
AACAGTCACCCATGATCTATAAACCATTCGATTTCTTTAGAAGTGGACTAGACAAGTTATTTCGCTACTACTTAGAGAAAACGGAATTGTTATAAACCTCCATACATTTTTAAAACGTGAAAACATCTGAATAATCGGGGCAGTATGATATGAAATGGAAGAAGGGATAATGAAGAAGTGGGTATTGAAGTCAGAACGTCAAGAGTTAATTTAAATTATGGAAGCATTCGGCTGTTTATGTTCTCATATATAGTATTATTTACTTTGGAATAACCAAACGCTCAAGTTTCATTAATTGTCTGCCGGAATCATGAGGAGATTACGTTCACAATATTAATTTGTACCTTGTTGCAACCAAGGGCGGGTAGATAAAACCGGAAACAATTTTTTACAAAGCGGCGTTCAATGGAGTTCATTCTGTTTATGCAGTGGGATCGAAATTGAGGTAGAAAATTCCAACTAAAAAAGAAACAAAATCCCAAATACTTCTGCTGTTCAAATGGTTAGACACAAATTATATCACAGGCTGAAATGTAGTCCACCCCCAACTCCGTGGGTACGCTACGGGGTGACCTCATTCGAATTCCATTCTGCCCCAACTTGAATTCGCCGAGACATCTAACGTGATTCAATTACAACCTATCCAAAATGAGAGCCAGTCGTGTTCCAGACCATCTCTTAGCAACGTTTTGCAATTTTCTGTAGATAAATTCTGAAAATGGGGAACGTATCACTAACCCACTGGACAAAGCAATCGCTTTTATTTATTAAGCGCGACAAGGCAAGGGAACACTTCTTTGCCATTGGAAAACATATCAACTGAAGGAATAGTAAGGTACTCCGACAAAAGAGTAATAAGGAAGGGATAGAGTTAAAGCTGAGAATTAAATCGAAATATTCGAAGCGGCTTCTTTCATTAATTTTTTTTGGGATTCAGATTGCACATTTTCTGTGTAATAGCATAGTTATCTGCCTCAAGTCTTTCAATCACATTCTATTGTTCAGAATAGAATATCTTAACGGTTGAGAAGGGAATATCTTACCCCCGATTAAAGGCCGAATTCAATTTTTCCACTTTAGTCTCAAATTTTCAGACCCGTTGACTGTTACTGACACTTGGTTATTTTAAAAGCCACTTTTTGTTGGATTAATTTGCCTATTTAACAAGATGATATTTTTCAAAGAAGAGTTTTACCAAGATGTCCTGATGCTTCGCAGTCCAGCTGCCAAATTATTGAAGTGAGCTTCGTAATTTTTGTATTCTGCTCATTAGGGGTCCATGACGGTTAAAATCCAAAGAGACCCAGCTACTGCTCCTGAAAGCTAAATATATACAGAATAGCATCTACTTCATTTAACTCTTTTGTAGCATCCTTTAATTAAGGTACTGACGTTGTTCGACATCTTTTTAACAACACCCAGTTAATATTTCTTCGAGAAATAGCAAGATAAATCTCATCGCGACATAACGTTTTCTATTAATCTACATCTTAGAGTGCCATTACTTAGAGGTTGATTTGGAAATAAAAATCACAGACTGTAATAATCAGATATAGCCTTTTAAATGAATATTCCCACACCAATGCCGCAATGATTATGGTTAGGTACCTCCATTGCCTGCATAAATATGTACCTGCTTTCAAATAGGAAGCCCCTCTTGGATAGCAGCATTTTATTTCTTTAAAATGGAAAATAAAATTTTTGGATAAAATTGGATAATTTTTATCCAAGAAAAATAAATACAAGTTGTTAAAATGTGCTAAATGGCGGGACTGTTGTGTTATATAGTTTTAAGTAATTTGTTAACATTTGCCTAATCTCGTGTTATTATTGAATTCTGTGATTTGCGGCTATTTTGGAAGGTTAGTAAGGTTGTAATAACATTTTAAAGAAGTAACTTATTTGTGTTTTATTAGGGATGGTTTATAAGATTGGGCGTATGGATAGAGTTTGTCTGGTTCGTAGTGTCCAAATGGTGACTCTTTTATCTAGGAATTAGATAAGAGAATTCCTTTTGGATCTATCTGAGCATTAGTATACAAATATGTACTTATTGGTGATTTTGGCAAACTACTTTCGTCAAGTGCAATCAACCCGACCCCATTTTGGGAGGCTGAAATCAAGCCCACTATTCAGTATATTAAGTTGATGGGTGGTGGCAGTCCTCACGATATGACGGATACAAAATACTTCCTAGAATTAGAATCACTAAATTTAGAGAAATTAAAGAAATTGTGTACGTAAGTGGGTGTCGAAGATAGTCCTGGTCAGTGGTTGGCGCTGATCCAGTAGGTAGGTGTTGTAGTAGGAACTAGCATGATCGATAGAGACAAAATCTGGTTGTGGGAGCTGGGCGGAGGATCTGACTATAAGAATTGATCCGTAGGATCTTTAAATATATATTCATTTAGAGGATACATCGTTAGAAATATCAATAGTCGCTTATTACCTAACGTGGAATTCGAAGTGCGTCTGTATTTCACTAAAACAAAATTAATAAATGCGTTAACAGAGAATTAACTTAATAAGTTCCTGTAGCCATAAGATGAGTTTTAAATCGCCTTTACACTCTCTATTACTTATTGATGACTGAATGACAATCCAACTTGCTTCCGATTATTGAGTTCTCATCTTTTCATTTATTGTTAATGGCAATTGTACTTTTTCAAAACCTAGTAAACTCCCTTTTGTCCTGAACAGGCGCTAAAATGCCTCACGTTCTATTGCAGTAACATCGCTTAGCCCCGCCCTATTTCAGAGCCTTCTCAATTTCTCATTTCAGTAATTTATCTAAACTTTGCCTTCACAAACAAATGGTTGCCTTGCCTAACGTTAGCTTAGGATTATGAATGAAATCTACTCTTAAAATTCTTAGTAGTCTATTAAAAAAATCAACTCCTAACTTCTTAACTTAGTGCATTTATGGCAGATTTTTCATAAATTATAAAATGCATCAGTAACTGTAACAATGTATAAATATTTAGCGATAATAACTCTAAACACAAAAGAAATAAAGACTTTACGTTCTCAAAAGATATTTATTGAAAAGGTAAAATGAAGATCAGGTTGTTATGTGGGACAGTTTAGCGGTCAATGTAACCCAATTTCCTAGTTCCTTAACCCTATTTAGGATGAGTGTAAAGGAAAAAGTTGATCATTCAGTCTAAACTAGTTTTAAACTACACTGATGCTTTCTAAGTGCTTAGTCACACTCTGTTAAATTCTATGACTAATTAGCTGAAAAAAACTGTTGCGCAGTCTAAAATTCTAGAAAATTTAGGGGAATTATTATTTCAGGAGTCAGTTAAAACACTTTTGCGGGAGTATAAAATTGATAAGAGAAACAAGACCCTTTATTTACGATTAAAATCGAGCCGAAGCAGGCGCTTCAAAAAGCCGACAGTGAAGACATCCTGTTCTATAAAATTAACGGAAAGTAAGGCAGTTATTACACGGAAATCGCAAACCTGCACATATTATCTATAAGAGCATCGCGTTTATTCTTTTGAGATTACAAACCTGGACAGCTATTGCAAAGTTATCGAAATATACTAATTCCACCTCGTCTATATCCAATGTATAACCTAATTGAGAAATATCTCTCCATTATCAAAATTCTAACATTTAAATCATTGACCCGCCTTTTTTATGGAACACTTAACAAAGGATTTATTTAAAATTAAAAGTTCACAGGTGCCGTTGTCTGAATTTTCTTAAACCGATGGGGACACTACTATAAAACTCATGACCTTGAACTTTAAATTTCGGTATCTGAATCGGATCTGAGCAAGCACATTTGTAATTACCTACCACTATTTTCTACTAGTTTTTGAACATTTAAATGGTGGTAAATCCTTCAGGGAGACATTTTCGTTCACTCTGTACTTTAATTTATATTTTATTAAAGCTGTTATCAATCTCTATTATTCTTGTTTGCAATATTATTCCTTTTCTGTTAGCTAAAAATTAACGATAATTTATTTCAGCAAATCTTGCATTTAGTTTAACCCCGGGTTTTGAAGACTTCTAAAAGACCAATTCCACGGAAAATACTTCATAGTAAAAGCTAAAAATATCTCATTAACTTTGTTTGGAGTTATTTTATTAAATCAGTTCACTCTCTCATCCGCAGCCTTGAAAATCTGAAACGATATTAACTTGAATCTGCATTTAATGAATAAAATGGAATAAAAACCTAGTATCCCCATATCAGTATTGCGTAGGAATTGTAATATATTTGTAACTTAGATTTATTAAACTCTCAATATTCTAAACTGTAAACTAACTATGGTTGCTCTATTTGTTATGAAATTAAGCTCTTGTCGTGTCCCGAACCAATTTATTCAGATCTGAATAAACATTCTGTGGGAATGTTCAGTCAATTCAATCCAATGCCCCCAATCTGGAGTTGCTATCTCAGAGAACTAATGATCACGGTTGAATGTAGTGATTCATAACTAAAACTGGTTCACTACTGAATAGGGGTTTTCTCCTTGACTTTTTGATCTTATCGATACAATTATAGTTCTACAACATGCTGCTAAATAAGAGCATCATGTTTCAATGTTATACAACTGAAATGTATTTTTACTTTTCTAGCAAGTTGGCCAAAGATCATCCTAATTCCATGATATTAATACAACCGATAATTTGCAGACAATTCCTAAATGAAAACGGGATTTTTATAGATAAACTGAGCCCACATTTAAAATTTTTAATAAATAATCAATAACCTAAAATACAGTGGAAAAGTATTATTCACTGACATAAATAAATTAACAAAGTAGACATATAAACCTTCCAAGAGTGGCAAATGCGCAGGATTTCAATTAACAGCTTTAAAAACTAAGTCAAACCCAAAATCAGATATCTTGAGGACAAAGTATCACCGATCACCGATTGTGTTTGAGGAAAATAATCAATGCTCAGGATTGATATCTGTAAATTTTACACACACCCCTATGATATTCAGGTCCAAGTTTCCGGCCACATGACGTACTGCCTTTGAGATACGGTGACTTAAATAGGAATGACATCCCATACCTTCAAGTAACTCTCACTTTTCTATCTAAACAATGGTAATTGGTACAATATACTTAGATGTGATCCAGTCAAGGCATATTCTTTCTGTCGTCTTCTGCGTTTTCATACACATTGTTCAATAGGTTGCACTCCCCTTCCCGTAAATTTAAAACAGCTATACATCTCCTCAATCATCTCATATCTTTATAAGAACGTTAACTGAATTTTCATATAAATTGTTACAGAAATTTGACTGGTAACTACGGTCTCATTCCTTCAATGTGATGATCTGATCCTGAAAACTGCGTAAATAAAAAGGGCTGAACGAAAAGAGCTTTTATAATTCCAATTACCCAAAAATGCTATTTACCAGTCTATTGATCAAGTTTCCAAGCGAATAATTTCGCTGCTTGCGTGATTGATCAAGAATTTATTGTTTTAAAGTAAAGTCTCCTTTGAAGCTCTCTAAGCCAATTAGAATAGGAGAAAATATCCTAATTCTAGTAATAATAGAGTGCAACTGATCTAATTAAGTAAAAATCCATGCTAAATACCTTCACTAAATATGTGGCAGCGGTTACCGGTAAAATAGGCTAATTTGGATTACTTGTATATTTCTGCCCGAAGACTATGCTAATTGCGTTTTTTAATACTTTTTACGATTTTCTAACCTTTTTAAATGCGTTACTGCTAATATTACTTTAGCTGCCCACTAAGGTTAAACTAAACCTGTGATAATTCAGACTCACTAGGAAATAAAGGGGAGGATTTGTAACTCGCAATTCCCAGCTTTTATTGAGAGAACGAATTTATTTTTACAGAGTTTGTTTAATAGGAATAACTGGCTGTCTAGTAGGTCGCGAGATTTAATATCACAGTACGAATATAATAACTCAATTATTGAAAACCGAGAAACGGAACTTGTGAACTTCGCTCTGCTGCACCGAGAATATACAATTGGACTTCCGAATGGACATTGAACGATTTACAGTGGAAGATTATATTTTCACTGGAATTTAAATTGCAACAGTGTGAAGAGGTTTGCATTGATCGTTCCTGTTGTTACAACCGACGATTTTAATCAAGTGTCTTTTCATTATGCTGGAATATATGTTCCAGGGAGCATCAGATATGTCACTTGAACATACTGCTTTTATTATTACTATTATTAAAACATTATCACAATATTAGAAAGCCCTTTATTTTTCCTGTTTCTTTCTAGGTGTCCCTTGGGAGATGCTGTTCATTTTTAACTAAAGTCTGTGAGCATCCCTATTGCGGTCGCACATATAAAACCAGAATGAAGCATCTCCTTTGCAAGAAGGGAATTAATTCAACCTATTACATCATGGAAGTTATAATAAATTAGAAATTTTATCAATCAGGGAGTCGAGCGAGTTTATTTAAAAATATAAGAAAGGAAGAAAATACGGAGAAGGAAATGTGTCTACACATGAATACTATCCATTTTCTCGTAAATTAACAAAGTAAAAATCACCTTGGTTGATCGAACATTGACACTCAATTTCTTAACTTTCGTTAGTCATTTCCATTGTAAACAATATTCCTAAAAATTATTTTGATTAAAACAAACTTTGTTTACGGCTTTTGTGAGGCCTGAACAAAGTTAAAATTGCATTTCATTGCTATTTCAAGCCGCCATATCATTTAAATAATTCTGAACTCGTTTCTTATTCCTTCTCTTATCTTATCGTTTTAAATAGGCGAAAGAGTTAGAATATGAGTCAATTTATGAAGGATTCCTACATCTTAAATCTAAAGAACTTTATTATTGGTTAAAAGGAATTGAATTTTTACATACATTTTCCATTCCATCTTATAATACAATCAACATCACTTGGCCTCTATAATTCTGCGAAGTGCTCTGAGTTTCTCCACAATCTCTAACTAACAACACAATACTCTAAGCCCGAAAGATGGCCTATATCGCCTATGATTGCCCTAGTTCTAGCCGGATTTATGAACAGGATATCGAGATTAAAGATTGACAATGACAGAGGTTTAGAAGGCCATGGGTATTTCACAACACCTTTTTGGTTATTTTTATCCCATATACACTACTACAGCTGAAAATCAGAAAAAAGAAGGTGAAAGAGAAGTCCGCAAAAATGTATTCTGTAATTCACCATTACATTTTCTCCGGAATGATAAAGGCGAAAACAGAATGCATTTATGATAGAGTACAAACAAACCAGGAGGAGATGAAAGGTAATAAATAACAGTTGGTAACATCACATGTGATTGATTTCCATGGTATTTATGAGTAGCTATGGGGGTTGAGGACACAGACCAATCAGTTCAAAACCACATGTCAGTCAGAAAATGAGCTCTATTGGAACATGTTATACACTCAATCACGTCATTGATTCAACTCGGGGTATAAAGAGTAGCTAAGCCATGTTTAGCGCATCCTATCAGAAATAATAAGCCTGAACCCTAGGGAAAGAATAATGAAAAAAATAAAAATACAGTATGCAAAAATTAAGAGAATAATCAAGTTGAATCCTTTTAAGAGGATTAGGAACTCTGTAACAAATATTACCTTTACATAATGTCAATGTCACAGTAACAGAAATGGGAATTATTTATTAATGAGGTCCTTGTCCTCATATACTCGATGTCCTCGACGTGATTAATAATTATGCTTGACATTTCAATTTGTCACTACACCTCTATGATCTAGTGTAAGGTAAATTGTTAGGATAAACATGTAATCGATAGCAATTTGCAGTTGTTACGCTTTCCATATGGCACTTCTGCCCATTAGGCTATAAAAATCTCAAATGTTAAAAAAGAGGAATAAGATTCACATATGTATCCAAGGCAACTAACTTTATGAAGGCCGGTAGAGATCTAAGAATATTAACATCCAATCTGAGCTTATTTCTGCTGTGTGTGGCATCCTGAATATTTATCTTAAAAGTGGTTGGGTTGATAGTGTGACTGATGAAATAACAACCCTGATAATCATCAAGACGTGCATTCTAAGAGCATCCAATGCTTTATTTCAATAAGAGGCCGAGTTAATTTCGGTTGATCAAAATAGGGATCAGTTGCTTGGAAAATGTGATGAATATCTATCTTCAGACTGGCATTTTTGTGGTGCATAAATTCCATAGAATGATCACAAGATTAATTATAGTAACAGGAAAGTTGAGTCAACAAATACACGTTTCAGATTCTTACTAGCAGTCAGGTTGAAAAGGTCTGGACAGATGTGTCCTATTCTGTCAAATAAGCAGCCCGATAAAAATATATCTTTGCCATAAATGGGATAAAAATAGCATCAGTTATGAATTCACATCTCGTCGAAAAAATAAAATTGTTAAAACGCAGGAATCATAAATAAGTAGCCATATAAAGAGTAAAAGCCGGGTAGAGAGAAAGACATAATGTGATATTAGTTTAAATTGCTTCCTTCCGAGAGAAAAAAATCTGTTACCTAAGCAGACAAGTAACTTCAAATGCCCATTAAGGGGAACGTTAGCGGCAGTTAAATTGGTCAAAAAAATGGTATCTTAGAGTCACTCCTAGGAGAAACCCGCGTTTTACTAGTTCTCCTAGGATTCTAATTGGCCATTGAGTTTAATAAAACACTCCGCTAACTGTCCACTTGTGGGAATCAATCGCGTAAACCCTTAATTAGCAGGCATGCCCATTAACCAATGTATCATCAGCGGCAAGGCTGCAAATGAACTTAGAACACTTAATAGGGAGAACTCAGGATGATTTGCCAAGAGTCCGGATCACGAATGTATTTATACAAGACATTATACACATTATTTAAATACTTAGAACCAATTGTATACACAATAATATATCATGGGGTAAGTATCTATCCCTAAAAATTGTATTGATATTTAATTGCAGATTAATATTTGATTAATATATGCATTTATAAAAAATTCTTTTTGACAGATTTATTAATTTATTTTGGATATTAAATTTACTAAAAATACAGTCAGATAATTGATTGATGATGTTGGGATTTCATCTTGTTTATTATTCAGTTCAGATAGGAGAATACGTGTTGAAATTTTTACCATCTTCAAGTTTTTTTAAGATTTAATATCATTTTCTATTAAAACTGAATATGCTTTATCTTGATAGTCTCCTCAAGATGGAATATTGCTGAAGGCATTGATAATGAAATGCTTGAAACATTTGACAATAGAAATTTTGAATTCAGTGGATTATAGAGCATTATAAGAGCATTGATCTCTTCCGCTTTGATTCCTTCACTGGGATGTTTGATAACAAAACAACATTATGTTCCGTTGTTATATCACAAATTTGTAATTGATTGAGGAAAAAGCGGAGCTGATTTTGCCATTTTCGTCCAGGAAGTATATATAAATATTGCTAAAGATTTAAATTAAGTAGTGCTTAGTTTCACTCAGCTCTGAATGGTGAGCATTTCTTTCTACTACTAATCATTTCTTGATGGTTAAAAGTCAAAGAGCTACGTAGTGTATTGTACCCCCTTTATTTGCTAAAGTGAAATATAAAGAATAAATATTACCATCTAAGATCAGGATAGCAATAAAATTGTACACTTAATTGACTGAAATACTACTATGAAGCGAATGAACAAATTGTAAACATAAAGCTTTATGGCTCTTAATTTGGGGCTCACATGACTCCCAAGCAAGTAGAAATTGCAGTATTTAATATTGTTTACATGGAACAATATTTAAAATTAATTTGATCTGATTTCAGTTTATGGAATAGGGATAGTAGATAAAGTATCCTATTTTCCCCAGCTATTCTGCAGGCTGCATCTTTTATTTTCTGTCAGTATCACGACGATAGGATATAGAGAGACTGAAAGAGAGGGGAGGCAAGACAATTTTGAGCAGCGTTTATTTGGAGAGAACCAAGAACCGAGGAGTGGATGATAGTTTAGAAACAAAAGTGTTAGGGAAACCTGGTCTAAGACATGACAACAGTGGCATGTCTAACTTATTGTGAGAAAATCAGCCTGATTCGATCGGGTCTAGTCTTAGTGACCGTGATATTCCTAACGCGCTGTAGAAAAGTCAAGTTGAATCGACTGACTGAGCAGACTAGGCGTAGTAGTATTCATTGCTATCCCAAATAATTTGAACAAAAACACAGAAAATGTTTTTCAGAGGAAAATTTAATTTGTTTGAAGATTAGGAAATCATTAGAGTAAAAAAAAATGATAAAATTCTTGTCATCAACATTCAAAAAATACTATCTAACCCCCATATTAGTTTTGAAGGGGGGCTGGTAATGTCCTAAATCCCTTAAACTCGGACAATATTATTTTCCTTTCGAAAAATGAGCTGGAATTTCGGAATGTCCTATTAAAAAAAGGTAAATGAATGCAAATATTAGTTTATAAAACTGATCTTTGATGTTATTATAACACCGTCCTCAGAAGTGGACATCACCGTTTTCTATGAATAAAAAAGGGGTTCTATAATTTTCATATTTGTCGTTTATCCCTCTTAACTGACTGCAATACAGAATGTCTCACATTTTTATTTCTGAATCGTACTTTATTACAACCATTAAACAACTATTTCCTTTTGATCAGACGAACTAAAATCAATAAATATTTAAAGTAATAGAAATAGGAAAAAATTGCTTATAAAATAATAAATCTGTTTGCCTTCTATATGAAATTCGTCAAGTTTCATAGGTAGTTTGTTTAAATACACTCTTTTTCAGCATTAAGTATGCATCCTGTTTTTACACATATAGCTAAATTACAAAATGCATGTTATTTTATATTATTAATCACGTCCAATAATGGAAACTGAAGCAAATATTTCAGTAGTACTTAATCAAGTATATTACATTCGTGATCGTCAGTTACAGAAGAAAGAAAATAAATTATTTGTCAAGATTATTTGTGCAGGGATATCTACCGTTGTTTGATCGATTAAATGGAACCCTATTAGAAGTACTTAATGGGGTCACAAAGAATAGGTAGGGTATTAGAAACTACAGAAAATTCTTCTGTAATAACTTTCTTGTACTATCTTAGCTACCCTTTGAAAGTCTTAAACCACTAGAATAGATCATTTCGCTTTTCAAATTTAAAACGCAATCCCAATGGTTTTGAATTCGACGTAACTCACTATTCTTACCTTCACAAAGATATCACATTAGAAGTATTCAGTCACGTTAAGACCACAATTCCAAAACCATTTCTGAAAAATCAAAAGAGAGCACCGATATGTCCTAGATTGTTTTAATAGACCAGGTTAACACATAGAGGGAACATGGATTGTCAGTATTGTAAAAAATTATACCACATGATAGGTTTGAGACTTGCCTATGAGATAGGAAAACAGAAAGCATTGAACTATGAGTAATGTGACAAGAAAGAAGACGACACGGTAGGATTGGATATAAATCTATCGCGTCCAATTGTTTCGAAATGTTAGTGCTTGTGTCAATACAATTGAAAAAATGTATGACTTAGAATACTTAATTCTCGAGACACACTATAAATTAAAATTTTAATTTTTAATATCGGTTATTTTTTGTTCACTGGATACCATGTTTTTTAAAAATGAACCGCTTTTGAAAACATTAACTTGCAAAATAAAAATATTGGTTCCCTAGGCTGATCACATGCCAGAAACCCAAATACCAATTTAATATTCAAATGCTACTTGCAAATCTATGTTTTGGAAACAGAAATTTCAAGAAAAATGTTAAATAATAATCCAGATTTTTGTAATGGTAGGCAGATGTTATCAAATCTGAAATAGGCTGATATAAAATCGTCCTAAAATCAAAACCTCTTTGACAAAGGATAACCATGTGAGCGGGGCTACCAAAGTGATTTAACAGCAGTGTCAAAAGGACGACTTCCATTCAGTAGTGAACTAGTTTTAGCTATGATGTGCGAAAGTTTTTCCATTTAGAGATGGTCCCCAAGCAGAGGAAACACCAAAATATTTGCTTGAATTAATGATAATTCAAGGAGACAACAGTGGATTGAAGAAGTAGGTCGGATATGGATATGTTGCGAGTTGGATCGGAAGGGAAAATAGATAGGTGGAATGAGGTCACATTAAACAACGATTATTCCGAATACATTTATACAACTATGACAGTTTGGAACTCGGCAAAAAAATTCGTTTAGAATTTATTAATTGGTAATACTTTGTTGAATACAGAAGTAGGTACATGCCATATTGCCGCTCATTAGAATGAATAATTATACGAACAATATAAAAGAAAAACCATTATTAAAGCTTTTGCATCGAGATGTAAAAACTCACTTATTAAAGTAAATTTAAATTAATTTTGTTTTAATCTCTGAAAAAAAATTTTAAGTTGTTTAATGATCTGTTATGTACTTCTTTTCGACAGTGCGCAGTTTTTAAATCCTTCTCTTAGGTGATTTTTTAAGTTAAGATAAAATTATGGAGTACAGTTAAAGTCAATCACTATATTAAAAACCTTGCATGTGAATTAAAGTGATTTAAATCACTCCTGAATTTAAAATATCTGATAAAAAATGCCATGTTTACCAGTTGTATAGCATCAATTTACGATACCCATACGCTAACTGTAAATCAATGCACAAACAGAAAGATCAGGTAAATGTTAGTCGGAGATCTAGATATTCACAGTTGTAGGCAAATATTGACTGATTTGCAACAGATCAATGTACAATCATCCAATGGACAAGGTAAAGTGCGGAACGTGAACCTCGCAAATTAGCTTAAATGGTTTTTTTACAGTGAGTAATCTGAGTCTTTCTACTAAGAAGGCCCAAAATGTACTACTCTAGTATCACCTTCCATTGTAAATTGTAATTTACTTTGAAATCTAAGCTCCTTCGTAGTTTGTAGATCTAGTTCTAACAGCAGTCAGAGGAGAAACCGTTATTAAGTAATAAACTGATTTTATTTATGAAGTGTAAAATAGCATAAAACATTTTACTATTTTGTGGTCAATAAGAGGGGGAAGTATCAACACACCTATAAAATAACATTAATCACTTGAGAAAACAACAATAGATAGGGGGATTGGTTTAAATAAGTTCATTTTACAATTGCCAACGGAAGAGAAAGGGAATGAATAATGGGGAAACACTAAACATCGATTATTCCGAGTAAAGTCATCTGGTACAGACAGTTTGAGATGCCATAGAACTTTGCATTTACATTTTATCGATCGATTGTTTTTTGTGTTGGATTTGAAAATAGATACTTGTTTCAGTATGTTACATAAATGAGAAGTATTATTCAAATACACTATAAGGAAACAATACCTAGAGTTTTACAAGAAAATACAGAAATGGGTTTTTAACTGAATTTTAAGTACATATTTAATTAAATAAATATATAATGCATACATTTAAAAACAATTTGCAGAATCAAGTTTACTAATCTGCTTATGCCTCTTTATCAGAAAGCAGTTTTTGAACGTATGAAAACTTCAGACTTTTGGATCTGAGATAAAAGTACGAGTACGTTTGTATCAAACTACAATATTACAAACCTTGTAGATAAACGGATATATGTGAAATCTCCTATGAAGTCACAATTTTGGATTGAATTTTAATTCTTCCTAGGGTCACTGAAAGACAGCATTTAACTTGTCTACTGCAAAATTGGCAAAATATCCAAATGTATGTTATGTTTTTTGAATAAATAAGAGTCCAACGATCAATTTCAGGCTTTCACCATTTCACGGGTGGATTTTCTTATTGTTTTTACGATACCGCATGGTAATTTATATTACGAAAATAACATTTCTCCACAAAGATAATTACAATGAACTTTTAAATTCTTTTACGTCCAGATGGCTTTTACCATCTTTTAGGTAAACATGTTGGAAGAACCGATGTATAATTTCCGAAAGTCTTGGAATCCTTAAGTGTTTTTGTTCAAACTCATTAATTTCGCTTTTAAAATTGACCACATTTTTTACGGGATTATAGAAGTATGAATGAAGAGGTTATTAATCATATTAGAACCCTCTAACAGATATTAAGGTCTGCTTATGCATGTGGTTTATTATGGGGGATCGGTATTATTATGCATCCTGAAATCAACAGGCTTTCCCATTATTTTAACATGACTTTGCCACTATGCCCTTTATAATCCACTAAAACTCATTAATCCGGCGGATTAGCGCGCCAACCATTAGTCCCAAAAGGGTTAAATCGGAAATGAGACTATTTGAATAGCAATATTCAAGGTCACTGAAAATGTCCACAAAATTCAAATATAAAGTATGTTAGTATCAAACCGTTCGCCGCATACCTCCCATAGTACAGTTAAGTGCATTTTTTCATTTTCTTAAATTTCTTTTCAACACAAAGTTATTTTTCATAATAATTGAAATAACTTCAGGATTTTTATTAGTGTAAAGAATTCGAAAACAGTAAGTCCAATAAATGATAGGGACCTAAAAAATGTTACAGTTATAGTATCAGCCGTCCTACAACAGTTGACTTGTTCTTGTATTCGGGCTGTACAATATTTATATATTGTGTAGTTCACGTTCCAAAATTTGTCCCTTGGATTGGAATAAATGTATGTCTTCGATATTCAGCGCATATTTACCATGAATAATTTATTTATTATTTAAGAAATATACCAATTTATTAATCAACTTATCAAATAGATCAACCATTTATTAACCAAGGTGGCAGGTCTTAAATCTTTAAATCATTCTTTCAACCTCACATTGAGAAGGTGTAATGATCTAACCTGATATGAAGAAGTTTGCAGAATCCTAAATAGCAAGTTGAGATGGCCAAAACAAAATGTTAGATTTCTTGAATACCATTTCCTTTCCTATTTTAGCAACTCTCAAATCCAATGAAACGCTTGTTAGGTGCTCGTCCGGGTGTGTTTCCCCAATAGATGCACACTTCATGCAGTTATATGATTTCCCAAACGAAAAACAAACAATGGGCCTTGTAAAAGCAACAGACTAGTTGCCTTCATTGTGAAATTAAAGTAACAGTTACAGAGTTGCGCTTATATGAATTTAAACATGTTTAATTAAAGGATTTAAGAACTGCCCAACTCTGATACGCATTTTCTGCTGCTTATTACATCAGACAAACAATTGGGGTAGAATCGTTTTTTTATTGGCTAGAATTTGGTACGATAGATAAGGTGTCATTTAGAGACAAATGTTTTGAAAACACATTCTGGTAAAATTAATAATACGAGCACCTGTTAGAAACCCAGAAACAAGTTTACGTCCAGAAATTAGTTGCAAGTCAGTACACAAGCAGAAATACCAGAAAATTATTTAAGCTGACGATCTAGATTTTTCCACTAGTACGCAGATATTGGAAAACCTGCAAGAATTTTATATACAACCGTTTTTAAATCAAAAATTTATTAATAGATGATGATCGAATGTGCAAACCGTACAAATGTGACCGATTATGGGATACTCGCAGTGATAATCAGTTATTTGAGAAAAGTTAATGACAACCACAGTAAATAGAGAAATAAGATAAGAATCTGCAAAAAAATTTAAGGTACGCAAGAGAGCAGGATTAGCGATGGAAGGCCTAGTAAATCAAACGATCTCAATGCCAAAAAATGTCTGAAGTAGTTTGATTTATTAGCTGAAAGCAAAAATCAAGTAGCTGCATAATGAATTATATTTTTCCCGGTGTATTTATTTATGTGATGAAAAATACAGACACAGTTTTGTGGGATCAATAACTTCCTAATCGAAGATTGTAGTAGCTGAGACTCCTTTCGGAATAATTTTGGAAATTATACATAACTTCAACTAAATAATCTTCTTTTCTGTTTTGGGATGAATAATGAGAATGACTTACTTAGATGCCCTCCTAATCAAACTGACAACTGCCTGTTTTTAGACCAGTAGTACTTGACAAGTTACATTACTTAGAATTGGTTTATAAATAGGAAATGCATATAATAATAGCCATTGAAGCTCAAAAAGTGCCCTGGAACTGTAATTTCTCCCGCTTCTGAAGCTAAGATGAAGCGAATGCTGAAGTGAAAGAGTTGACTATTGACATTTTTAGTATCTGCACAATCGAAATTTGTTCTGTTCCT
The DNA here is from genome assembly GCA_900708905.1 of Hymenolepis diminuta. Taxonomy (NCBI): domain Eukaryota; kingdom Metazoa; phylum Platyhelminthes; class Cestoda; order Cyclophyllidea; family Hymenolepididae; genus Hymenolepis; species Hymenolepis diminuta. The sequence goes on from CAADRB010000017.1 coordinate 2,001,108, forward strand.
CAAGTGTGGAGGATATACTGACTCAGACTTAATTATCAGTTGATTGTGCATGCTACAATTATGCAGGAACTCACAGAAGATAAAATCAGTCTGCACCTAAAGCACTACTATATGACCCAAGCTAGACCAAAGTACGGCATGACTCCACGCAAAGCTGACTGATGGGAAGCCCAACTGAAAGCTCACTTTGGCCATTGGCTAGATCAGACTACCTAGTCAATGGTCGCTATCGCCCACAGTGGGCCTAGTCGACATGGCCGCCTGGTCTTAAGCTTCCATTTCCATCTTTCATAAGTTTAACCGACTGTATATGGTATATGATGTGCCTTAATAAGGCTCTGTTTAGATCACTTGTCCAGCACTGATGTCTTCCTCTCTCCTCTCAATCCCTTAATTATGTTTTAAGTCCTGGCATAATCAGAAAAAATCTACATACTTTTGCAGATATTTAGAGAGTAGAACAAATAAACAATGGACTGCCATTTGGTAAAAAGATTTTGTGCATTACTATACTTTAAAATGGTAAAGAAATAATTTATAAAATACCGCACTAAATTTTAAATTCCGATCATGACCACTATTAGTAATATACCTTAAAATTTCTGTAAGTTTTCATAATCTTTACCCCTTTCAGATAAATATATTCAAAAGAACTACAGAAAATTTCGGTAGATCGTCTTTTCAAAAAGCGGATAATAATTGTGGAATGTTAAAATGTCGGTCCTATGAACTTGACCGACCCACTTCATTTGTACCAGAATCTACCAATGATGGACTTCAACAGCTTGAAATACACTTAATTTGACCATTTTTGATTAAAATAGTACAAAAAATGGATAAATTATGATTTTTAAGAAAATAAATATGGATCAGACAATTGTAGCTATCAAAGAGAACAAACTTGTTAGGCTAACATGACTAACTGTTCAGTTATACAAACTTGTTAACAAGCTTCGATATTCGAGGGCATAAACTTGTCAAGAAAACTAGGAATTAGAGCGTAAAATTTGAACGCTGAAGCATAAGTCAACTGAACACTCATTTCATTACTGATTTCTTTATTGCTTTTTTTTCATTCTTTACGGTTTTTCGATTTTTCGTGCTATCTCCTGATTAAAGTATGTAATAGCATCTCTATAATAACGGACCGCAAGGTCGATTACCGTTATAAGTAATAAAAATGTAATAATTTGTTACGTTTGCCATCTTGTTAGGTATTTGACTCTGAGAGCTCTTTTGTTATATCGAAAATATGCTGCATATATGCATATCATGTCGTTCTTTTGAAAAATTTTCTTGTATCCAATAGAACGTCCTGAGCACAGACTATTTCTGACGCTACTTAAGCATATCTTATACAACTTGAATTAAAATTTCTCAAGTGACCTTTGCTTGCTGTTTGCTTGCTTGTATGTTTTTCCGTTTGTCAAACAATATGTACGCATTACCATGATTTCCCACGCAGTAGGTACTGCAATAAATCTTTTGAAAGCAACGGAAGTGACAGAATAATTATCCAGTGTGCGAAAAAGGTTGACGGCTGGACGGTAAAAGTGAGAGAAAGTATTACGAGTACGATTAAGACAAACTGGATTGAACATATTGGATGTTGCGACAAATATTTACAGCAGACATCCCCTACAATTAAAATTTTTTGTTAAATAGTTTGAAGGGTAACTTCCATTTTTCCTTGAAATCATGTTTATTTCAGCACAGGAGATACAATTTAGTCTGAGGACTGCATGAATTGTCATACGTGGATGCGGTTATCAGTGTAGCCAACGAAAAGAGAAGAGCCATCAGCGGACTATGCAAGACAGTTGCAGATTGGCGGTTCTGGAATCTTCTTGAACACAGTGTTGGCAATTGGCTCGACTTGGAGTTCCTCGACAAGGACCTTATCTTCCAAATTCCAAATCTTGATGGTTGGGCCAGCGGCGGCACAGAGCTATTAAGGAGTTGGGGAGAAGCAGAGAGCCTTCATCTCAGCACCAGCAGAAAGGCTACAGAGGTACTTTGAGAATCCCAAATCCCATACGTTCATGAAAAATGCTCCGTGTGCTATCATTATCAGGTACTAATTAATCGAGAATTGAACTGCATTAATGTTACTTAAATTGAATATTTATCCCGATTAGAAAGATAAATTAGGGAACGTTAAAAGGAAAGAGGGAAAAAATGACAAATTTTGTGAAAGCATTTAAGATAAATTATATATAACACAGAGAATTAATCTCGAATTCAGATAAAACCATCAGTATGATTAAAATTTGGATGAACGAATGTAAGATTAAAAATTGCATTAAAATTCTTACGAAATTACAACATTTTTCCGGTTTTGTTAACTATAACGTGGTACATGGGGGAATATGAATGTCTTATTCCCGATCTGGAATTATAAATACCGCTAGGGATTTCTTTTTCCCACTTATTCAACTGCATCAAACTCTGGCATAGAGAAGAAGGGCAAATATATGCGTAAAGCAACTTGTATCAAAACTACACTGGTCAGTCTGGAGAGAGTTAACTGGAAAATCTGGCCATTTAAACATGAATTTCAGGGACAGTGACTATATTAATAGCCATAATAATGTGTTACTTTGTTGATAATCATAACATTTAACCTCTTTTAAACAAACTTCAAAAATTTCTGCTATACTCATCACGGGCCATTGGTGAATTTTCCTGAAAATGAATAATTTACTAATGTGAAAGGAAATTTCCTACACATCACTTACTGGCTGTCCCTCCGAGTGTTTTCCGAATTGACATACACGTTTTAAGAATTAGCACAAATTCCCAGACAGTGGGAACTGTAATATGTCTTTGCTAAGACAGTAAGAGGAGACATACTAATTTTCCCGAACGTAAAAAATGACATTTGCACAGTTACTCGTTAGAGAACGTTTTCATGAGAAAAGGTCCTCTTTTTTGACTGTTGATATATGCTTTTCTACAGCCAGTTACTTATCTGGAACTGAGTAAAAGGGATCTCCCATAAAATACGCTTCTCACAATTGTTTGTCAAATTCCTTGGGTAAAGTAGACAGAGGCCATAAAACAAATTTTCTGGGAAATTTTTTTCGGATATTTTTTCTGGTTAGGTTTGTGGATCCATCAATCCCTAAGTTATTAATAAACATAAACAAATACAACAGATTTATGAGATATCCTAAGAGATGAAAATATCCAATTTCCGTTATTTAAAAAACTCTAATCACGAATCATTTGATTTGTTTATATGATTCTCTCTATGTATATCAATAAATTAGATCACCTGATCTCTACCATAGTCCATCTTCCCTTTTCACTTATTTAGAAATCACTTATTATTGTTGCCAATAACATCCAAGTTAATTATACGTATATATTTCACTGTGATTGCCTTGGATAGAGGGCATGTTTGAACCATGTAAATTCGTTCTCTCTGTTAAATAAGGTTCATAGTCCTGGTTGCTCATAGTGACAAAATTAATATATTAGATGCGTAATCTATGACATAACAAATTTTCATATTGACGAATATTCCATTCAGTATATATCCCGATTTTTATATTTATATTGTGCGTATAGTGGTTCAAGAAAATGCATGTACTAATATGTCGGCTTACTCATAGTTGTGTAAGTTAATTAACGATTCGTCCCGATAGTTATTAATGATGTCCACGACTTTCTGCTGCTACTGGCGCACATTTTTATCTAATTAACTAAATACGGATGTATCTTTTTTAACGCTTGCTTGCTAATTCTCTGTATTTCTTCTGTCCTGATTTGTGGTCGAGATGGTCGGAGTTTGGAGGATCTGGGATGCTTTTATTCAAAATCTACTATATTTATTATCGTAAAACGCCTATCAGTTTTACAGAATTTATTGTCTTATAACTAAATTTTGGAAATAAATAATCCTCGACTTTAAGGCATTTTATTACTGTTCTACAAAATTTAATACCTGCGATATGAGCTGTAGTCGCATAACAACCGGTTACAAGGTTGCTTTCTGTTCCTCTCCAATATTATTGTTCCATTAAATTGAATGGTTGTGTCAAGGATATGATTTGGACAGGAGAGGTATAGCCTTCAATATGACATCTACCGAGAAAAAAGGAGTGGATTGTGAAATTTGAAGATCTTAGTCCTGAAACACACAATTTTTGCATAATCAAATTATGATTGGCGTTGCAGTGCCCAAGTGGCTTTCATGAGCATTTAAGTTAGTTGAAGGTCGGCTACAAAATGTATCTGTATATAAATTGCAAGAACTGGTTATCAAAAGCAAGGGTTTATCTTCGTCTGCAGTATCGCAATTTCCCGTTTTTGCAAACAAGCAAAAGGTGGCAAAATGCGAATCCATCAAGTTCAAATGATCAGATTTATATAATTATTAGTTGATATAAACAGCTATTAGCAGTTAATGTAATTTTGTCTTTTAAATGTTAAAATATCAGCAGTATAATAGGCAGTTTTCAGTGCAGAACTCAACAGAGTTCTTTTAAGTTGAAGCGTCCTGTCTCAACCTGTAGTAGCTGAGTCCGCAGGAGGAAAAACATATTTATTTTTCTCCATCTTGTATTGGCCTCTTACACATGTTCCAAACTAAAGCCCCTCTTGCTATATGTTCTGTCTATGCCAATCTTTACTATTCCGAAGTCTTTGCTAGAATTTCCCAACATGTATTCTTTGTAAAAATATTGGGGGCTTAAGTGATGCTTTATAAAACAAATAAGTTGTGGCAAATATGACAACATCTTCAGCCTAATTCATCCAGTAATTGACAAATCAACGAACTTGTGATAGAAAACAATTAGGCTTATTTCAGAACTGCGCAGTTTTCAAAGGATTTTTTTGAGTAGAAGTTGAATAATACCTTCTGTAAAACCTGATTAAGTCTTCCTTTTACGAAAACCCGCTCTATGCTGGAGACAAAGGGATAATTTATTCATCCAGATATCGAGCAGGGAACCACCCTTGTCTAAGCCAGTATAAATTAAGACGCATTCGGGGCGAAAAGTAAGAAAAAGTGAGAAATATATTCCATTGACCATTTCTCCTTGAGGCAATAACGTTTATTACTTAGGTTTGCCCCATAAGCCCTACATTTGTATTATTAGTCCACTTTTACGCGGATTATGCAGAGGACTCAAATAAGTAGAACTTCGTTAGCGTCTACCTCTAATTACTATTATTATTAGTGTCTATTAGCGAAGTTCTTCTTGAGTAATATTCGCCCTGTGGTCGGACAATATTGAGATCCTGTAAACTGCTTAAGAGCATGTAGGAGCATGCTGATTTTTGGACTCCAGAAAGATTAAATACTTTGAAGTAGCAAGATCGATCATATTTAATAAATGACCAATCAAAAGTCAGTAAAGATTGCGGATAAGAATCCGATCAGTAATTAAGAAGACAATTTTGAATTTTTGAACGCGAAGCAGTAAATGAATATTCAACAACCTCAATCCGAAAAGCAAATGCGGTAACTCCTTTGATCCTCTCTTATTGATTTCCACCTCTTATCCCCAATTGATCTCTACTGGATTTCAGTTGCTTCAACACCGCGAAATTAAAAGATTCTTCCTAGTTGTTGTGGATTATAATAGTATCTCCCTATCCCATTTTCTGAGCCGGGATATTGGCTGTTAGTTGGCAACGGTTATCGACAACTTGTTGAAAAACACCAAAATTTGAATAATCAAATAGAAAAGAATGCCCATGAATATAAAAAAGAATAAATTTATGTAACAGTAGCAGTAGGAATTCCGCAAATCAATACAAAAGAAACAACATGATAATTCAATGATCCCGCTTGAACGATTCCCACTGGAATATTAACAGGATAAATAGAAAATAGTGCATTTCCTTGCTCAAACCCTCCTGTTCCAACACGTCAGTGAGTTTCACTATGACCCAGAGGCTGATCTGACATTTATCCAGCTTGAATTCTGGAATATTATAGCATCCACTTTCATATAAAAAAAGCATAGTTCACTCACTGTAATCTTCTTTGAATCACTTACTACCAGGACTGACAATCACTTGTAATAAATATTTGGCCTTTCTTGAGTCTATGTTAAGAAAGTTCATTTGACATTCAAATTCTGCTAATCGAGTGCACTGTCTGATAGATAAATCAACTTTTAACGCTAGGGAATTTTTGCTATGTAAGATTTGTGATCCTAATTGATGCACCATCTTCAAAAGTTCCCCATCCAATAAATAATAAATCGCTCCCCCAACTACAAAATTCTTGGGATGGCGAACTTAAGTATCGCATTTACATTGATATTATTGCCATAAATACTGGCTATCAACATTTGGGTTGATAATACTTCCATTCTTAACCATTCCCTAACAGTTATCTCCATTTTCAGTTTATTTTAACTTCTTTGTAAATAGAGGACGAAATTCATGGGTATTTAATTTTCGGCCTTTCCATCATCAGTCATCAGTTTCATCTTCCTAATAACCTCGAGTCTGGACGAGTCACTGATACCAAAGGAGTAGTGGTTATACAAGATAATTATCAGTTCTCATTAACTTATTGCGTAAATAGAATCCGTCTTCAAGGAATGTTTAGGTACCTTTAACGAGCTTTACACATGCTTCAAACACTTGATTTAGCATTTATTCATAAGTCTAGGAAAATTGCATTCATTTTAAGGCACTATTTGCACTATTTGGAATTATTTAATCAATGAACAAATTGTGAATTGAAGTTATATTTTCAACAATGTTTGAAAATCTGCGGGTCTGTAAATTTTAAATTAAAAGACTCTAACTGACTACTTTCGAAACTATGTGAAACTTATCGGTTTTTCAATTCTCAGTTTATTTTCACTTGTCAGTGTCAATTATTTTTAATGAGAGTCAGTTATGTTAATTGGTGAAATTAAATGCTTTTCTCTGATTCCTTCTTGTAGGGACGAGAATTTTGCAAACCGATTTGTCCGAATGAGAAACAGAGGGAGAGAGATCCAGATAATTTCCCACTTTTCACTGAAATAGGAACTTCGTGTCCAGATACCATGCCGAAGGATTATAAATGTCAATTGAAGTGTATATAACTGGTTATTTGCCTTTCAAAAGGCCAAAAAAGCCTTGAAAATATGAACGAACCGAGATTGACGATCCCTACGCTACGTGAGAGATAAATCTAATAAATGTGATTTTCTATGTGAAATAATAACTCTTCATTTTAATAAAATTTTACATAGGATATTAATAGTCCAACAAACATATTTTTATTAAGACTCTAGTGGGGTATCAAAAACATTTGCTTTACTGCGAAACAGTTAAAATTCTCATTGTAGATGCGGACATATAATGATAAATAAAACTGTTATTATTTCTCAGCAAATTTTCCGACAAGAAATAATTGTTTTATTCTGACAAAAGATAAACAAACTTTCAAAAGCATAAAATTTTGAGGCGCAGTGAATTTATATGACAGAAAATTTTACTTATTTTCTCATGAAACGCTTGAGGAAATGACATTTTAACAGACAAATATGAATGGAATTAGAGGAATTTTCGAAAATAATTTTAGTATGCACACGACGACCCATACGTCTGCTCTTCTCAAACATAGGATACAAACAGCCCTTCTCACCACATCTTATTTCTTCTGTTTCTTACCACCCATGTTGCCCTCGTACGCAATGGTGGCTTTCCTTTCATTCGCTTCTACTTGTCGGTGGACTTTCTTAACTCTTGATCCTCTAGTTTGGGAAACGCTGTTGTATACAGTTGGCCCTTAGGAAGGCTATTCTTTTTGCATGGAAATTTCTAAGGACAATTTCGTAGAGCTCTTAACCTGGCTATGGTGTCGAGACGAGCTTTGCCGTAGAGTTTTGAATACATAGACGCTTGGCATTGCTCGCCGAATAAGAAATGAAAAGCCTGTTTGTAAAATGCATACTTATTAACTTTTTTTGTTGCATAGTACTTTTGACAGTCAAGAAGTTCTCTTCTTAAAGTAAACATATGAACGTTAAATGATATCAAATAGTTTATTAAGAAAACGCTTTAAAGAGATGGTAATTTTAACATCAGATACCGACGAAATTTTGGAATTGAGGAAAAGGCGCCTTCTCGTTTAGGCAAAAATAAATAATTTATGAACAAATTCCTCATTAATTGTCATTTAAGTTGTCAGAAAAGTTGGAGAACCAATATTTTGACCAAATAAAGCTTTTATCATCCCTTGGGTTTATTTCAAATAAGACACTGAAATTCCCTTCTACTGTTCAGCAAAGAAAAATGCATTTAATGTAAGTCTCCTACCAGTTAAAACCAGACCTCATAAACTAGACATTTTGCTTTCTTACTTTCCTTTCGATTTCTGATTTGACAAGTGAGGTACCAATATGGAAAATAATGGAACATTTATTATAAATGAAGGTGATGCAACATTTTCCAACTAATTCAAATTCGTGTTCACAGTGAGTGAAATTACTAAGAACGGTTATATCACTTAGTTTAGTTTATTCTCTAGTAGTTATGCAATTTTTCTAGGAATCAAGAATTGGCCCTACCTTCTGTTATAAAAGGAAATATTTGGTACCCTTTACTAATACATTTTATGGATCTATATCGAAGATGAGAAGCGAATTTAATACGATGTTTTTCCATTTCTTCTTTGGTACCCCTATCACAGAGAATTGACGAAAATAACGAAAGTTTAAATCAGTATAAGGCGGATGATAATAAATTTTAATAAGGAATGAATAACTGGTAAAGAAAAATGATAAAATTCGAACTCATTGCTGATTGGGACATCAACGGCTGTTATCACAAATTTAGTGTTACTCATTATTTTTAAGTAACAAATTACTTTTGTGTCCGCAATTTCTTCGTGATCATTTAAGATGTGCGTTTAAAGCCTCGATTAGATATATTGTTATAAACGGTATTATATAAAATAGTTATAAGCCCAGCATAGATGAAAATAATAAAATCGAATTGCTTATTAAATTCCAACTAGGATTTTTTAAAACTGGAGTTTAGTGATAGAAAGTGAGTAATATGTTACCAACTTAATCACAGGATGACTCACTAACCCCATTGCCACATATTAGTAACATCCAGTTATTCGTACTCATGAAATTCTGTCATTGCCTTACGCCAAGTATGTACTTATACCGTGCTAATCATGTGTGTAAATTCCTTCCCCTATGGGCATACAGTCCATTTATTCAATCATATGTGCTGTTCTCTTCACCATTCATTATTGATCTATAGTCATTTTGTGGATCCATTCCTACTCACCATTGCTTAGGGTGGATAATTTCTTCCTGCCTGTATGTCTGTGTATAAAGTGTCATGAATGCAGTCCTGAATGTCACACCCGCTTGTTTTCATTCCCATTTACAGTGCCATCATCGGGCGTTATTTCAGTTTCAAATACATTCCAATTGCTATTTACTTCTCTGGCCTTTTGGTTCATTGATTTGGAACGGCGTTAGTTTCAATATTACTAATTGTAAAGCTTTAGCGGGCAGGCATCAAAACGATGTGATCTAATTTAGACTGAAACAATCTTGATTTTTGTTATAAAATGCAGAGTTTATTGTCTCTGCTGCGAGGAAGTATATTTTAGCATGTCTATGTGAAGTGAGTGCAGTTTACAGTGTGAAAAACTACCTGCAGTAAAGTAGAGCTTTAACTTAAAAGGAAGGCTTGAGAGCCTGATGTGGAGTGCTGAGATGTGAAAAACAACATTACATAACCGCTCTGAACTAAATGCATAAATACCTCATCCACTTCGCTATCTACGCCAGTGATGTTTAAACAGATCATTAGAACGAAATGAAATAGCTCATTTACATAGACTGGTCGATCAGATTTAAGGCTCTATCAGCAGAGAGTTAAGAAGGCCTTGTAAACTGACTGATTAGAGAATGAATAAACGGTCAGATGATTTCTGAGATGACTATGAGAAAATATTTTCATACGAATTTATTAAAGAAATATTAAATCAGCATAGTAATATATGCTTAAAGTAGCACTGATCCTTTCAGTAAAGCCACTTGAAGAGTTTAACAGAGGTGGGTTTAAGTATCACCTCTCAGAACGAATGATCTTTCCAAAGGCTAATAGAATACGGGAGCCTCTCCCAAAACGAGAAGTCCAAGAGTTAAGTTTGACAAATATATTGGTTAAACATAGTGAAGTGAGAGGAGAAGGACATTTCTATAAAACGACTCGAGATGTGACAAACAGGTGAAGTAAAAGTTGGTTTTGTGTTCTTTGTGGATCATTGTATACTCATAGGATAAGTAGACCTGTGAGTCATTGTTTGCCTACTATCTCTTTCAAAGGTATACCAAAGGGGATATTTTAACCCTAGGAAATTCATTTTCTTCTATCTACGAAATCATTAATAATGATTTGATTAATCTAATCTTCTAGTCCTTTTACACTGTGAAAATCTTAATTTGCTTATCAGAGAGTTGTAATTTACAGTATTAGGGTACCTGCATTAAACAAAAAAAACGTTAGTTTAAATGTATACCCGTATAAGGCGTACGAATTAAGTCTTATTGTTTTAGCTCTTTCACTTTGAGTAAAGTGCCGATGAAGATAAATGAGGTGTAACAACTATAACAATATCTTATTCCATGGCGATGTTATCTAAATAAATTAGCAAAAAAAGATTTTTCAGCTTTCCAAATAACTAAGACTATTATTTATTGCCAAAAACATTTTTTATATAACTACGTTTGTATAAAAAAAGTAGGGAAAGATTTATTAACTAGAATATTTACTTAAAATTTAATTTAATTTAAAACAAACTTATTAGGCAATAATGTTATTATTACCACAGTGATACAAAATAATTTACAATCTTTAACTGTGGGAAGCAGCTGCATCAAACAACGGCAAGTTCAACAAATGGTGAAAGGGAGGGAATGAAAAAATATGGAGATCAACGTCAAGGTATCAAAGAGTCGGACTTCATTTACCTCATAGACTCGAGTTGCACAAAATTTACTAAATGGACAATCCACGTTCTGAAATTTAAATGCACGAATCTTTCTCTGAGTTGCAGCAAATGTTTGTCGGTGATGTTCAGTGCCCATCGACCGGTATTATTAAATCAATTTAGGTCGGTCTTAGGGCCTCAATGTATTTTTTCTTCCAATGATTGAAAAAGCAAACTATTTTTTATGATATTCTACGATTTCCAGTTTTATCAGAGCAAAGCTGAGATGAACAAAAGTTTTAAGTTCGCAGAGCTCCATTCCTTATTAGTTTTTTCATGAACATTGAGGTCTGTCTTATTTTGTTTGCTTATATGTAAAAATTTATCTAATTCAAGCAGAAACAGAGCAGTAGTAGATATATAAAATGCATAGTGTTAGATAGCCTTGTCGAATATTTTCGGTACATTCAACCGAGTACACTAAGGATGCACTCAGGACACTCGTGAGTTCATTCCTCATGCAGTGAATTATCTATTATTGGACTTCATCGCTGTTAATATTGATCGACGAGTCAGGCAATGATTTATCTCATATCCATAAGTATCATTGTTTGAACTAACAGTCCTTTACATTCTTCTTGAGATCTAAGTAGATGTAGCTTCATAAACGCCAACTGAGTAGTAATAAAACACAGTAATATATTTTCGGTGCAACTTTTTAAAAACGGAAATGTATTGCAAGTTTATTGGTAAATTTTTGAAATCAGTTTCTTTTCTACTTTTCTCGTATCACTTAATGCGCTTTAGCTTGCTACGAGATTGAAAGAAATTATAAATGTTTGCTGCACAGAAACCCAATCAATTTGCTTTAATAAAGTAATTTATTCTGCTTAAATCTTAAGATAGAATTCTCCCCATTATAACTAGAAGCCGAGCATTACTTAAACAGTATTAGGTGATCAATCAAATGTTAATAACACCAACAATTTTCAAGCGCCGGTAGTCGACTAGGGAAAAATCATGACAGTGAAAGATTGAATTCATTCACATTACGTCGCCGTGACTAGCGGTCATGTGGATATTAAATATGATGACTAAAGGTGCATCTAAATACTTGCTAGTAAATAATGCTTTCGTCTATTGTAAATATAATATGCAATATACTAATCATACAGGCGGAGGAAATAATTTTAGGCAAACCAGCACACTGATCCATATATCACCTCGGCCTCTCTTTGTATCGCGCACTGCGGACTCACATCTTTGCAAGTGTAAAATTAATGTTAGGATTGTGGACAACTTTCTGCTACTTAATGCAGTGTGATTCAGCGATTTATTATGAATTTTATCACATACTGTCCCTTATCTATTTCATACTATACCTCAAGTGGTCAATATGATGACCAGTTCAAATTGGTGTCAGATGTGCGTCAGCTGTATGTGGTCACATTTATTCCAACACATGTAATTTCAGTATACCCTGACATCCGCGATATCAGGGTTTATTAAACCTTCACTACTTTGCTCAGCGGAATAGGAGCTGTAGCTTTTTTTGAATATTTTTTTAAATGACTCGCATTTAAAGGAATTTTTTATAGCAGCTCAAATCCTAAGACATCTCCATTAAAGCTTGGACTCTGAGGTATCTCTGTACATCGTATATAAAAAAATTCCCCGACCATTAGGGATGTGTTTGAAAATATGGCTTTGACAGAGAGAAGGTATCCTGGAGCCTCGAACACGAGAAAATCACATTCTATCATCTCTCTAGTTGACCAAAATTGGACAGGATGGTTTGTCATTTAAGGCACCGAGTGTCTATCAACGGGCATTAGTCTCATGATCTCTAATTTTTCAAACATGCACGTTAACTGCTAAGCCACCGGGGTCCAAATGTTCTAAAATAGGTAGATACCAGTTTTAGATACCTAGGGACTCAATACATTTAAAGGACATTGTTCTTAAAGCGAGTATATTAAGCTGAATTTCTTATCGTCAGTCAAACAAAATATCATTCACTAACTTCTTGTGTGGCCAATATGTACAATAAGCAAAAATATTTTGTGAGAATTTTAAGCGGTTTATCAAATTCAGTGTACTCACCTTCAGTTAATACAGTTTACGGAGTTCTGCCTAATTTAAAATGTTAACTGTCTCATCTCTGATATGTTAAAACTTTAACCTGTCGAATATCTACTACGGGCATAATGCCTTCTCAATCACTTGACAAAAACGATCCCTCTTGATTAAAGAACCGGTCAAGGAGCACTGAACATTGCAAACGAAAATTTGCTGCAATTCAGGGAATGAACGGTGAAATCTAAATTTAGATACCCATTTAGCAAATATTTTACATCCTGAGCCCAAGAATCAAATGTTGTAAAACTTATTGATGTCTTGACGTTCCTCTAAGTCCTCTAATGAATAATAGGGAATTTAAATCTATGACTACAGAGAAAATAAAATCGACTGACTGAAAATAAATATCCTCTTTTTGTATCCGTAAGTATAAAAATTACTTTTGTAAAATTGCAGAAAATTCACTAAATAAAACGTAGATAATTCCGTATATTTTTATATGAAATATAGTCAGTGTTTCAATCCGATAGCATCAAAATTTTATTGCGAGAGTCATTTTATCGCCGGTTCTGATTTGTGATTAGAAATTATAACCTCGAATTACGTCAAAATTCAAATTTGACCTTGATAATCTGAATTATAAACAAGGAGCAATGAACTTTGTTACCCAAGTCCTTAACTATTGTTTTATTTCCTATTTCATAAAGTAAAAATTATTTGTAAATGTATAATAAATTGGGATTAATTTCCTTACTTTATTATATATTCAACTGTTATGAGGATGTGTTTGAAGAATTTTGTTTATCTATAAAAAAATATGAAATTAAAAAAATTTGCAAATTGTTTGTGTTTGGTAAATGAGAGGAAGTGGTTTTGCACATAAGTACTAAACATTCATATCTCTTTGATGGACAATTGTACTGACGGGATAAACCAATCACTGACCTCAAATTATCTTAAAATTACCAAGAATTAAGTCCTCTGAGAGTCCCAGTTGCAGCAGTGGTAGACAGTAATAACAACAGTTACAGTAAGAAGTTTGGTCAGAGAGAAAATGATTTGACAGGGGCAGACTATTTTTAATGATGAAATATAAAGTAATATTGTTTATGTAAGAAAATGCATAAATGTATTCAAATAGATATTTTTTAAAACTAGAATGAAAAATTAATAATATTAATCTAGAATAAATAAACAAACTCGACTACGTGGCGTTTAAATGCGGTAGTTCTCGTGATTTCAAATTGTTACAGTTTTTGTCGATGAGACAGCAACGAATTTTGTAAATTTTAATCATAATAAAGAATCTGAATAAGGAGAAATGTAAAGAGGTCTAAAAAGATATGAATCAGGAGGAGGGCCAATAATAACAAGTAGATTACAAAGTTCTACTTGCTTTTCCCCAATTTTGAAATAGTAAGTCTTTTCCTTATCTTACAAGGGGAAGAGTTCAATTTTGTTGCTCTAGTGCTTAACTTTCACCATTCGACTCCCAGGTTCAGGGAGGAGATTACATTCAGGATATTCAGAGCATGTTAACCAGTAGATTTAATTCCGTGGTTGATCACACCACCGAAGTTTATTTGTATTTTTATTTGTAGTCGTGAGTAATTAGATGAGATTAGTAACGAGAAGTTGCACGATACAGTACACTAAATTTCACTCGTGGTGGTTTTAGATGTTTAAATCGTAAAGTTAAATAGGGATATAGTACAGAGTGTAAAATTATCCTAATACGTGATTGGATAATACAGGGTGCATAAGGCATCTTAGGGCACTTATATTTTTGTAATTTAAATTAACCTGATAATAATTAATATATTTTTTATATCAGAAGACCTCATGTCGGACACTACTATGACAAATGAAATGAGGACATAGTTTAATATAAATATATAATACTATAAAAGCGAATCACAGCAACCTAGAAAACAGTGGAGATGAATTGGCCGTCACGAGGAAGAGAAAAGAGCAGTGTCAACGCTCTGCTGACTCACTCACTCAGAACGTCTAAGTTTGTGAGACGAGTGCTTTACGTGACGGACGAAAATGCTGGGAAGTCAATGAATGACATCTTGCTAAAGATCTTCAAGTGTCTGATGGAATGACAGCATTCAAGAGATGTTATTTATCAAGACGTCAGATGTAAATCATACCCTCTTCTCAGCCGAAGTCGGTTTATGTTGACAACTCAAGAGAATTATTAAATTCGTGCCAAACAAATTGAAGCACTCAGAAAAACAGGAGCCTCTTTGATTTTTCTCCAACAAAAAAAGTTCCATCATAATGAAATAAAAGTATTTTTGTTAGTTATTTGAATGAAAATATTTCCAAATTTTTAGATTATAATAGAATAAATTAATAAGTCATTTTATGATACAAACGGACTTAATTTTAGGCCCAAAATCCTAGATAAAAATATTCTATTTATTTTGATACTGGGAGAATTCATTCAATTAACGAATGCTTAAAAATAAATAGTTACTCTAAAAACCCTACCACCGTAGTAAGATTTACTTTTCGGAATGGACGTATAAGTTTAAGGCATTTGTTGGCTTAACCGATGTTGACACGTCCACAAATTAGGTGCGCGTGGTTGGTTGTAATGGGTGTCGAATTAAACTAGAAATGCGGGGAAATCGAATTGAATCTTGCCAAATTATACATTTTTATTAGTTGCTTATCTCCATTTTTATCACAATCCCGTTTCATTTCCTTCCGATTACGAGTTTTCCTTCCTACTCCATCTTTTTTCTTTCTCTTTCTTCCTTCCCTATTTTTCTAAGTGCAAATAGACAAATTATATTTACTCTATTGGCTAATTAAGAAGCTATGATTCGGGAATAAATTTCCAAAGTTATCTTTAAATTAAGTCAACTTATTACAAAATTTATGAAGATATCAAAAAATCCTTTAGACTCTCTATCATACATTGTTAAAAACCCTGACATAGATTTTTATGTTCTGACTTGTGTTGAGATTTGTTTCTATTTAACTTTACTCATGTAATTGGATCCTAAAGTTTGGGTTGGGAATAATCTTCGTTAATCTGAAGTTCTACCAAATATGGTTCACGATTTGTGGATATTGCAAGTCCAATCGTAAGCATGACCCCTTTCAATGTACACGTTTCACCCCTCTGTCCACAGATATCGTGCTCAGTATTATCTACTCAGTAAATCCAAATCTCTATTTCCGAGAATGATACGATCTTAGCCTATATCTTACAGACAAGCTAGTCTCCAGTTTAATTTTTAAATCTCTCTATATCCCCACTTTATTTCTAGTAATACTTGCTTTTACCAATAGACCTTGCTCATAACAATCAGTCCTTTGCCCCATCTTTTTATGTGTTGAAGATCACAGTAAGCTAATTGTGTGATAGTATAATTAATATTCATTCTCCCAACCACAACAACCTAATCTGCCTCTTCAGTTTAGATCCACGTCAACAATACCTGCTAAGTTTAAAAGTACTAGTTGATTTAAAGAAACTTTTTCTGCACTTAGATCTGATTATTTGAGAAGATAATATCAAACTTATTGTCAATTTCCACATTAAGATGTAATACTTCTATAATGAAAAAAAATTGAATTTAAAGCATCGGGTTGATCACTTTCTATTTATTAAATAAAGTATAATATAACATTTATAATATTACAGAACTAAGTCAGTAAGGATAGATTTAATAAGTTTTGGGTTAGGTGAGAGCTAATCGATCAGTCGCTTAATTTTTGAGTATGTGAGTAGGTTATTTTTAACTGAAATGAATATCTTTCCCTTGGAATTCATGGATGGATAAGATACCAACATTCGGTCTATTTATAAAAAACTCATTATATTTTCGATAATGATCGCATTCGGCATTTTCGTAATTCAAAAGTGGTGTTTCAGTCAACTTCCGTTATTTTCCCATAAATCGTGGTTAACTTTTCAATCAATAAAATTTACCAATTAAGTAGTATTTAATTATAAAGCCTTAGAGAATCTCCAATTACAGTGATTAAAAAGTACAAATTTTACTAAAAAATGAAATTTATTTTGTAGTAATTTAAAATTTTCTTTATTTTAAACTCTTCTTCGCTTAACCTGCTTATCATTTTTCCTTAAAGTATTTGTTTCATACAAGTTTGAATTTAAAAAACCCATTTGCCAGATAGGGGTCAATTTTTTTCCCCTGGTAATGCAAATGATCAATCACATTCTTTTTCATTTTTGAAAGGATTGAATGACTCAGAGCATACGAAGCTTGAATCCTAAAGTTATAAGGTATTTTAAGATGACTACCCAATTTACAGAGGAGAATATAAATTTTATTTCTATTAACATAATCATTGCTGTCAGTTAATGCTAATCGGAAGTGATTTCATTTCATTTATTAAAATACACACATGAGATCTTTATTAAAGACACGTTAATGGATTTCCATAATGAAAGACCATCTGGGTGATATTAGACTCTCCGGAAACCGGAGGTATGGTAATTAGTACCAAACCGAGTAGGCACTTGTCCTTATATATTCTAAAATGCTATCTTAGCATTCCAATAATTGCTGAATTCGAGTATAATTGATATTTATCGTGTATACCTCTTTAAAAGGACGATTTAAAAGGATAGTGGAAGTTTTAGATTTTTCTCTCATAGCTTGCAGGATCCGATGATGAGGAAATGGTTCCAATTATAGCCATCGTTTCCTCTCACTTCTGAAATCGATGTATTCAGTCGTTGCCCAACTGAAAATCGGCTTGGAGAAGTGGGCATTTTTGGCAAATAATTAAAACTAAAATGAACCAATGGGACACCCGATGTTTTTGATAAGCTCCTGTGCAACAGAAATATCTCTTTAAACGGTTGGGAGTGCAAAAGGAATGTCTTAACATTCTCAATTCCACTTTAAATCACTGGAAGGTGAACTCGATTCCCTAATAATTTTCCCCTTCTATTTCCTGAAAATATATTGGATGAATGTGCAATGCACAGATACTGAATTATAATCATGCGCTCCCGTACTGTCAGTTGATATTTTCGTCTGCAACTCACCAAAGAACCAAGGACGTAAGATGGCATCTCTCCATTAACATTCCGCCATAAAGCTTCCTTATCACGACCCACTTTCCACTTCCCATTCGATCTTCATTACCTTTTCCTATTCCTCTCTTAATTCCACTACTTTTGTTCCCTACGTGTTTGTCCAACTCAACTCGTAATGTTCTCATTTAGGAAAGGCTCTTTGTAGCCTGTTAGAAAGATCTTTCGTTTTGAAAGTGCATTTCTATGCCTAATTTAGCAGAGATTTTAAAATAGTATAACTGACAAAATTAGGGCAACTTTGTATGTTTTGAAATAAATTAAATGCGAAATCAGCTCTATTTTAAGAATTAATTATTTGCTTCTTAAGAAAATAAACGAGAAGCTGCCGAAGTTATCTAATTGCTGCTTCAAGAAGTTGTCGCACAGTTCTGATTTACTGAATATATATGTTAATTTTGAAAACTTCCGGTTAAGAACCCGGCGAAATAGCTTTTTTATACTTCCGGTGCTCTCAGTAACATTTCTCATGTCCTGGTCTGGAAAACAGTCTCACATTTTTTTCTCTAAAAATGTGAGCACAATTAAAAGTATAAATGTTTTATTTTTTTATCTTATATTTAAAAATAAACTTAAAAATAGAGCAAAAAAATGGTAATACTGTTCTAAGTAACATAGTATAAGGTTTTTATAATCATGTTCTCGAGTTTTAATGAAATAAATGATAAATTGAAATGCAAAGAAATTGGAGTTATGTGTTTTTTTCAGCATACTTTCCTTTCCTTGATACTCTTAGCTCCTTAACAGGATTTTGTTTTAATTTGAGGTTCACACTTTGAATCCCATTGATCTAATACTTTCAGATTTCAGTATTCAGTACCACCGTCAGATTTCTTCACTTCACATGCTTAATTTTTCTATATTTCATTAAGAATCTTCAAAACTGCTGAGAGATATTATTATTCACCCTGAGAAATATTAAATTCTTTGAGGAATATTGGTTATGCCAAGTAAGTACAAGGGCTATTTAAGGGAAATACAATGAAGTTATATTTGGTTTCATTGGCCAAATTAACAATAAATTAATAATAGATAGATTTAAGTATTTACTGTTATTATTACTCCTGGCTGTGTAACAAACTCATATGAATTTTAATCACAAAATGTAATCATGGGCCAAATCATATCTAATCTACATATATGAATGAACTGAACGAAAATCCGAATGGTGATAACCCAGTGCAACAACCAGCGAGAATCCGACCAATTTAAAAGTTAAATAGTCTTATAGCAAGGAAAATGGAATTTGAGAACTTTTTTGAGCAATTCAACTATTAAGTTATTCCCATATTAGAACTTAGCATATCTGGAATATCGTGCACATTGTTGCATAGAACCTAACCAGTGACCAAGTTCCAATATAGGAAACTTCGTTTCTGGGCTGCCGAGAAATGCTAACCAAGTTCTCTTCAATGATACCTTTATCGAGCCATTTTGTATCAATTATCAAAGTCACGACCAAG
This sequence comes from Hymenolepis diminuta, assembly GCA_900708905.1. Taxonomy (NCBI): domain Eukaryota; kingdom Metazoa; phylum Platyhelminthes; class Cestoda; order Cyclophyllidea; family Hymenolepididae; genus Hymenolepis; species Hymenolepis diminuta. Next base: position 2,020,660 of record CAADRB010000017.1, read on the forward strand.
ATAAATCTACCTAAGCTCCAAGAAATTTATGGATGCGACATTTATCATGAAATATCTTCCCTCAAATTGTTCAGGGGAATTTGTCCAGGAGTCATGCAGGTGAAAGTTTAAGAATGCCTAAAGAGATAGAATCACCGTTCTATAAACATGTCAATCGAAAATGACATCAACTGTGCAATTTTCGTGTACATTATGTTCTTAAATCATTATATACTAGAAAATCTTCCCAAATCTGACATAGTCAACCATAATTTGATTTCAAATGCCGTACTTAGTTAAATTTAATTAAAAAACAAAATTATCTTATTATTTGAATTGCTTTTCATTAATAAATTTCATACCTTTATCACAAAATGCTGTGCAAAGCCGTTTCAAAAAATACCGCATTAATTTAGCCAACAATTAGTAATTTAAACTAAATCTTTTACTAAAATTTGATATTCATTTTTTTTCTAGTTCTTATATCACCGCTTTGCGCTTAATGGGCATTTATTTCCATGATCCGAAAAAATGCCGATTACAAAAAGAAAACTTCTGATCACTGTTTTATGTAACTATTCACCTTGGTGTAACTTAATTAAACTATGAAAAATTTAAGTCCATTTTTCAATTTTATTTTGAGTTTTAAACTAAAAATTCTTTTATAGAAGGAGCTAGGATCACCAAATTATTAGAACTCAACTTTGGGAGGTCAGGGTAATCTAAAACATGGCTGCAAACGGACTCCCGAATTTCCAAAATCAGAAGGTCAAGACCTGATGGTGGATCAAAGTATATTCTATGAGGTTGATGAAAATAGACTAGAAGGACAGAAAAAGGAACGAAGACAAAGAAATAAACAGAGGGCGATAGTAAATTTGAGAAAAGCGTCAGTGCACAACGTACAACATCTGAGGTGTGTATAGTACAGGCCAATTAGCAGTCACCGTCAAAATCAACAAATAGATTCGCTTTGGGTGAAAATGGGAGAGTAACCCATTGATTCTAATCTATTCCCATAAGCAAAACGTTAAAAAATAACCTAATTTCTAAATAAAAACAATTGAATTAACATAGAGTTTGAAAAATCCTTGGAAGTATGTAGAAAATATTCATTCATTAATTCTCATGTCCTCTTTTTATACCGTGCATAGCGATAATATTTTCAAAATATTTCAAACTATAGCCATGTCAGACTGTTTCTTAAAATTATAAAACAGCCTACATTATCCTTAAAATGTCCTTTAATCGAAAGTATATTTATTCATTTAGATAAATAAATGATTTGAAATTCATGTAAATGCATGACAGTTTGCTGAATAGATAATCATTTAGCTGAAGAATTACCCTGCATATCTCTTGCTTATTTCCGGAACATATTTAAGCCATAACAGTAACGATTTCATTACAAGAGGGAAATTATTCTTGAAGTTATTCTTGAACTTTTCTGACCAGAAAGTAATATCATCTGATATCAATCTTCTTACTGGGGTTTTCATTGTCCACTAACTGAGTTTAATAGTAAACATTTATATTGTGTTATTCGAATTTTGGAAAAAAGCAAAATATTTTACTTTAAAAAGAGTTACATTGATTTAACAGTTCAAATAATCAATGTTATTCAGCTGATGTTTTATTCTTCGTGAAAGACTAATATGCTAAACTTTTCTCGCATTATAACAAAACAACTTTATTCTTTAGAGATTGTTAGCCCTGGATGGTAACTCATTTTGGCAGTTAGTGAGGATTCGTCTCCCTTATCACTAATCACACAATACTTGAAAGGTTTCTGGGTCACTCTGCTCATGGATTTAGAACAGGTAGTCATTTTTAAACAAGTATCTGTGAAAAAATGATGAGATGTGAGAATTCTTTACGTCGAATATATCCTTAAACATTAATATTATAATTCTGTTTTCTACTCATGGGCTTTGATATATGTCGTCTGGAGTTTTACCAGCCAATATCCCACTATGATAAGATAATAAAATTGAATTATCTTAACTTTAATGTTTTGCGCCAGAAATCAAGAAATCGAAACAATCCTATCGTCCCTTTACTGATACCGCAAAATTAGGTTTAGAATGCATCACGCCCAGAACCAACTAATCCAGAGTTGAAATATTCTGAGGCGTGACAATTCCTCCTCATTCATGTTTCCTATTTCAGTTCGTCAAGTGACACTTCTTCAATAAACTTAATTTCCCAATGTGTGTGTTTACCTCTGTCCAGTACCCCAATTGATTGTGGGAGTCTAAACCACCGGAAAGTCGCCCCTATATGAACGGTTTTATGCGATTTAAATAATTTAATTTATGATAATCAAAACTAGTTATCTATGCTCAGACGACTTCTTCCACTTCCTCCTACCTTCTGTTAAAAATATGTCCAATATCTCAATATTTCTTTTTCTGTCTGCCAAAGTAATAACATTATAATTTACTCTATAATTCTTAAGAGTTAAAATTATTGAAACCAAATGGAAGATTGTAAAAATGGGTAGGAATAAGTGGTCAAAATGACAGTGCAATGACATGCTCCTCCCTCAATTTCAAAATATTACTAATTGACAATGTCATCGTAGCGTTGTCTAGTAGGAATTTTCTACTCATCTCAGCAAATCACCTAGAAAAAAAGTGTCTCCAAATCAAACATCATCTTCTGGCAATCATAACGCTTTATCTCAACGCTTTTGGCTAAATAAGTCTTTTTGTCTTTCTCGTAATTCTCCTCGAATATCTCCAAACTTTAATTGCACAATAAATTACAATCAAGTGGTAAAAAGTTTTGAGTTAATTTAAACATCAATATGTGTTTAGTGTTATTAAAACACACAATAACTGAATACTCATTTCCACCTTTGTTGTCAGTTTTGCCCTCATCACCTGTTCTCGTTGCTGTAGCGAAAACTTATGACAGTTCAACTCAAACTCTGTGCAGTATAAAGTAGTTCATTGTGGTTCGTATAAACAATTTAAGGAATAAGCATTAATTTCAATAAGAACTTCGTCAAGGGAGAATCTTTTGTAACTATTGATAATTGTACTTTAACTTTGACAGTAAAGTGAGTAACTTGATATATTCAATAATTTGGAATTCACTACGAGCTTTCCTAATATATATTTAAGGAAGGTTTAAATATTAAAATGCTCTCAAAATGGGTTGCTAACTGAGAGATATGAATTTTATCTTTCCTTTTGGGAAAAATAAACAAAAACATTAAATATAATTTGTGCATATATTCAGATTTCTCCTAATTAGCTCTAAAGAGGGATAAATACTCAATGATCATGACAGTCACTCAAAGTTTCATTTATAAGATTAAAAGAAAAGATTTACGACTCTGCTGTTTATTTTAATATTTAATGCGGCCGCAACATTCCATCGGAGTTATTCTGATGTGCTCTGATTTATACGCAAATTTAAATGCAATTTTATTACAATATCTATTGTATTGACAGAATTAAATGTTAGTTTGTTAATTTTACGCACTGCTCGTAGATAACTCGAACTATCTCAAACCCTTTGGTGCTTGTTTTTCACTTGGATGTGTTCTTAGATAATACCCTCACACACTATTATATATATATATATTAAAATTCTGTCAAGCCATCACCAAAAAACACCTCTTCCTCAATTTCTAACTTTTTAATCACAGCGTGCTCTTAAAGGCAACGTGCTCCGACTTTTATGCACCTAAGTGATCAAACCAGCTCTTACCTACACAACTGTCCCAAATTATGCTCCAAGTTTCTATCCTCGGCGAATGTTCAGTTACTGCATTTGCAGCCTTAATAGCCTCCTGTCATTTGGCACTATTATTCTCTACGCATGATTGCCTTCTCACTCCCTCTAGCTCCACAAATGTTAATCCTATTTTAATTCTGCTACAATTGACGATCGTCCGTTCTTCTCCTGCATTGATTTAATCAAATCCTTCAAATTCTCAATTTGGAAGCAAAACCTGGAGTTTTTATTGAGAGATATTATACTACTTAAAGATCGATCTCCGGTACCTCTATCAAGAAAAGGCAATGATTAAGAAAAGAAATTCAAGATTAAAAAGATTAATTTACCATATTCAATATTGATGTCCACTGAGAGAGCAAGTCCTTTTAATTTGGTTAAAATAGATAAAAGACTGAGTGGTAGCAGTGAGTTTCATTATCCATTTATTTGAGCCTCCTTCATTTTGACATAAGTTCTCATACAATTCCCTGGTTTCCCTCGCTTTGTCATCGTAATCAATCATGGGTCTTCCGTCATATGATTGTCAATATTCTGCGCGGCAAATTATCTTTCCAGCAATTCCATGTTCATCATCACTTAATGGTCGTTTATCTGGATCCTCATTGGCTATTTAATGAATATATAAAAACATGAATCTCTTCACATGCAGGAGAGTGTGTGTAAAATCTCGTTTTATACATTCTGACAGTACCGTAATTTGTTCTTGTACGTTATTTATTAATAATTCAGTACTTTTTTGGTGTTCGCCAAATCTCTGGAATTGGTTAGGTACAGTTTAATTTTGATACTGCTATTTGTGAGGTTCAGCAAGGAAATAGCTTCTAACACCCGAATCCACCCCTGGATAAGATTCAAAACACTACAGTGCTATTGTAAATTATTATCTTTTCACAATTTTTTGAAAGCGAAAAACTGTTTTCAACATTTGCTTTTTTAATATATTAGCACATTAATTTCGGAGAAGATTAAGTAATGCATTTGCCATTCTTTTTACCTTTAATAATGCGAAATTTCCTGAAATTTAAACATATTTATTGCTGCTTAATGATATCTGTTCGCTTAGGCAGACTATAGTATTTCATCGAGCGTACATGCTGACTCATACCGACTCCGACCTCTCTTAACGATACAGTACCTTACCGTGATTTTGCCTCCTAACTACCACTCTATTTTAGTCATTCTAAAGAGACTCTAATCTCTTGCTTTTCCGAATTTGAGTTTTATCCATCCAATCTCTCTTCCTTTTTTCCATTATACTTTTCGATTACTAACTAACTTTTTGGTCCTCCGATTAGAGAAAGGTAATTTTTTGGTTTTAGCCAGTATGAGAATATAACTTGATTAACACCTGAAAATAAATCTACTCACTAGACTATTATCAGATATTAACTGAATAAATTTACTTTAAAATCGTGTATGAACTTGGCGTTTTAACCCACTTGATGAAAGACAGCAGTACATATTTTTACAACGGCATCAGAAGTTAATCTTATAAATTTTCCGCTGTAGTAGAGACAAGAGGAAAACATCACTTAGTAATTTCATCCAAGTTTCCCTAATTCAAATTAATACTTATGATCCGTCATTTTTTCCATTAGTTCAAACAATTGATCATTTAACTATTCCATCTGTTTGTTAGCTGAACGTTTTGCGTTTATAGAGACATCTTTCTTCGAATTTCGGAGAGTCTGTGCAAAAATAGGTGAACTAAGGTAGGCTGAGGACTAAGGTGAATGTATATGGGTAAGTTTACTAATCACTGCTTCAAGGACCTTACTTCCATTGTTTGTAGATTAATTACAATCAGCAATGGGATTAGAGATTTTTCAAAAACGACTTTGTTGTGAGGTCTAATTCACATGATTCTCAGAGTGCAAGTAATTTACTTCCCAGAAAATAAGGACCGAGCAGTAGGAACTTTTGCTGGTAAACAGGCGTACAGTTAGTTAAATAGCATTAATATGAGAGGGTGAAATTTAGAGATTTATAATATAAAGGACAAAGTTTTTAATTATTCTTATGTTATAAATAATAGCTTCATAAAATAATAATTGTTATTCTCAAGCTCATTTAAGAAAGCGTTTTTAACTTTCATCATGGGTAGAGAGTGTCATCACGGAGTTTCTCTGATGAAGGACACAAATCCTGAGACTCAACGCGGCCGGCCATTCCGCTCACTTCTACCAGGATTGAGGCGCTTATTTTTGTGCTGCAGCAGAGTTTTCAATAAAAAATCGCCAAGAATATCTTTTTTAGGATTGTAAGATATTGGTCATTTTATTAATGATCAGATCGCTTTTATTTGGCCGACACTTGGGGGAAATTCGACAGCTTATCAAATTACACGAGTTTAGTATAATCGGTGGTGGCGTCTTTACCATTTTTATACCTACCGAGTGGCAATTGGATTTAGATCAAATTGCAGTTAATACTAAGCAGATCCATTTAGTTGTACTCGACTTATTAAACTTCTCATAATTTTAGCTATTTGGCAAATCCATCACCAAATTTGCCACAGCATGTCCTCATAAATCATGTGGTTTAATAGCCATATAATTTTGGACAATATTGCACACTTTTAAGAGAGAAACCAAAACAATATCGAACATAAAGGAATGCTTAAACAATAAAATACCTCAAGCAACTAATAATTATTTCATAATTCATTTTTAATGAAGCTAAAAATTCACGACCATTTGATGACATTGGTTAATAAAAACTGCGGACAATAAATGTTAGCAAAATAAACTCGAATGACCAATAACGTTTAAGTAATTTACTTTTAACTGAATGAGTACGATATTCTTATATTAGATGAAAATATTTCTTCAGTGTATGATGATTGCAGTATTGGAACCTGTCTCATTATATAAATAAAATTATAATAGAAAATTTCACTGCATTTAAACAAGATTCATTATTAATTTTGTTGCTCAAATGAAACGGAACTTAATAAAATATAGTCTTTACGGACTAAAATACAGTATCAGTTGCTAAAACATAATTAGAAAATATTTTCATCTCAAAGAATTTAAGCGAAAGTATCAGGTTGTAACTGAAACTTTGTTTATTTTTTAAATTTGAATTAGGGTTAAAATTTTATCAAAAATGCATTTCTTTAGTATTCAACATAGTCACTATTTTTATTAATTTACGCCTTCCCATCTTGCCACAAACCTTCTCACTCCTTATTCATGGAATTTAGCCAGTTTGAGCTCAAAATAAGAAACCAGCTTCTTCGTTTCCACCTCTTCTCTTGAGGTAAGCCCTTGTCCCATTTGATGATTCTGTAAGCTCCTGAAAAGATGAAAATCGGTTGGTGCAAAATGGGAAGAATATGGTGGGTGATGTGTGACTTCCCAGCCAAATTCTTCAACGAGATTTTTGGTTGCTCTTGAAGTGTGGAGTCTGGCATTGTCATGGTGCAGAATCTCTCCTGTTTGATTGATCAAACAAGGCTGTTTTCTGTCGTTAATTGCTTCTAAACGAGTTAGCTGCTGACAATCAACTTCAGATGTTATTATTTGATTGTCACTCATTAGTTGATAATAAACAATTCCCTTCAAATCCCACCATACACACAAAAGATTTGTTCTGGTGCAGTCCACTTCTGTGTTTGGGAGTGGAATTGGCTCTAAGCCACTGTCTTAGCCACCGTCTTTTGTGCTTAATATTGTTGTAAAGGATTCACTTCTCGGTGCTGTCAGTTATTATTCGGTCTAAAAAACGTGCCTGAAGTTCACGAGGACGCAGTGAAACACAATACGCTGTCACACGCTGTTGCTTGTTAATTTCTGACAAATCGTGTGGGACTCATTTCTCAGCCTTTAAGACTTTGCCTTTGAGTATTTTTATTTCCCTATATATGGTCATATGGCGGCTTACGTTAAAGGTTTTGCTCAGTTCCCTAGTAGTGCAGGTTGGGTTTTCATCAATGACAACTTGCAATTGCTCGGAATAGAATTTTCGAGCATCCTGCTCTCAGTTTATCTTTTAGACTGAAGTCATCCTTTTTGAAACGTGAGAACCACTTCCTGCAGGTCTTTTCATTCACAAAATCACTTCCATAAGAATCTCTGGGTATTTTTGCTACTGAAATTGCCGTATTTTCTTTATAAAATTCAAACAGTAAAATATACCTGATATGCTCTTTATTTGAAGTGTGCATTAGGGTTAGAAATAGTTATTAATAACAATAATTAGCACACAATCTGAAAGAAAAATAATATTTTATTAATTACCACAGATAAGCATCTAACATTGACAAGCTAAATTGAATTAATCGTGCCCTAGACACATAACACAAAAATTGGACAGAACTTCTGTTACAACCTGATACTTAACTGCCTTATAAAGTGATTCCTTTGATCTTCCGTTTTCAATTGGTGGCATTTCGGCAACATAGCCTATTTTTTTACTTTGTTTAAGGTGAAATTGAAATATTTTTTAATACTCGTGTCTAAATGTTTACTGAATACAAAATACGATTATTTTGACCAATCATCTGTGGTCTATGCTGCTGATATTTGATTGGACGCCGAAATGTTAAACAAGGTTGTTATGATTAGCTTTTCCCAGTGGCTCTGTGCTGATTGTCATTAGAAATGAATGGAACATCCTTATATATTCACTCTGAAGATTTTCTCTGCCCGAACACTCAAGAAGAAGTCGAAGACAAAGTGTTTATTATTATTTCTATTAGTATTCTCTCTGTAATAGGAGTTCTGAGTATTATTGGTAATACACTGGTTCTATTTGTTTACTGTCAAAGTCCTTGCATTTGTTGTGGATTTTGTTTTCCAATCTATCCTCAAAGCACTCTTAGATATCGAAAAGGTCTTCAACACAGTCAAAAAAAGCTTCTGATTGCTCTAGCAGTTGTGGATCTACTTACTGCACTTTTTGTTCTACCCAGTGATATCGGACGCAAAATTTTCACCCTTTTAAACATTCGAATATACTGTGATATTAATAATAATATTTTTATCTATGCATTGATCGACAATGCGAGAAATATTATGTTCGCTCTTGAGGGGAGTATTCTCACCTCAATCGCTATTGACAGATTTATGGTGATCGGATGCCCTTATGTTAAGTCCATGAGGTCGAAATGGTGGACCTGTACATCTGAAACCAGTGGACTCTCCTCGGGCCAAGTATCATGTACCGATCTACAATTCAAATCCACCCCTTCTTACGTTACAGAGGATGTCAATTTTTCTCTGGTGGTAACTTTACAAGAAGATTTCGACCCACCACGAAGGAGTGAACGATGCAGAGAATTTGTTGCGACTTCTCAATCATCTAAAAATCTTGGCCGTCAGCTAGGTGTTCTTCTGCCCATAACACTGACTACCTTAGTTGTTACATTCTTTGAGGTTTCTGTTTCCCTACTCTACATTAAACAGCACAATTCTGTGGATGGTAATCAACCGGCCGTTAAGCTGAGGTACTTTCTCAATCGACTTTACCTCATCTCTACATTAGTTACATTTCCCCTAGTTTGTGGTCCTTATATCTGCGTCTTCTTAGCTATTCGCAGTTATGATAAGAAAAGAGCTCGATGGCATAAAGGAAGATCTAATCAACCAAAAAGGTCATTGAGAACAGCTATGACGCTTTTTATAGCTACCTTAGTTTTTTACCTCACTCTTCTTCCTGTTCTAATTTTCCATTTTGGAAATTGGACGACGGATACAGGATCCAATGCCGATTTGGCGAAAGATGCCCATATGCATCCTGGTGCTGTTTATATTCATCATGAATTTTACTACTTCAACAATGCAGTAAATTTTTTCATCTACTCCTGGGTCTCTCCAGCTTTTCGTAGACGTCTCAAAGAACTCTGTAAGCCACATTAATATTCTTTTTTGCATGCCGTAGTAAACTCTACCTCCCCTCCTGATCCATAAAACCAGTCAACTAATATTTTTATATATCACTTAAACTTTCCTATTAATATGTATGCTGAGTAACATATCCTGTTCCAGCTATTCTGTTATATTCCATATTATCCAAAATATTTTTGCTATTAAAATGAGCTTTCTTGTTTAATTAATAGAAATCATTTCGAAAGTGATATAACAAATGAAGTGCCTTTATTTTCAATCGCTTATAAATTGATTTATTTTTTATATTAGATTTTTAAATTAATGAGCTGATTTATGCCCACGATATCACTTCGCAATTTTTAAAATACGTTTTCTGCTATTTTTAAAGTAGTATGGCATTGTACATATTCATTTGAAAAATTTAATCATACCTTTGTTTAAGTAACAATAATGGCGGCTGATTCTAAGAAAATGGTTGACTACTTAATTTAAAGATAACTATAATTTGTGTTTTCAAAAATTTCAACAAATATAAAATACGTTTTCAAATTTTACTTTCAAATTTGTTAAAAAATAGCGCCTGAAGATGATATTATTTAAAAGAAGCGGTGTTAACCAGAGTCAACGATAAAGGCGTCATTTATATCTGACAGAAAAAAAGCTTTTATAATATCATAATATGGTTTGCTTCAAGAATAACGTTTGCTACTATATCAATTGTCGAGAGGGAATATAAAGCGGATTTGATACACTTGAGCGATATGAACATTTTCTAAACTCTAAAATCGTATAGTTATATTTTTGGGGAATCAGTAGGGAAACTTTTGCCTTAATTTTTGCATATTAAATGGAAGATCCGTATTCACTCAACCGTATTTCGATCAAACACCTGTCGGGACATATCCTGCTATTTAGCCTCATTCCCACATGTATGATTTCTTTCAAGTCCCTGTTGTGATGTGTGCATGAAAAATTTTTTCCATAGGTGGCTAGTGGCCTAAATAGATTCACATTCTGCTCTTCGACTTCCTGATCCTCTCGTTGCCGTGTAAATTTTGCAATTAATGATGATCTGCTCAAAAAGGTTTAAGCTCCTTTTCAAAGGGTTTGGAAATCAAATCACAGATTTGATCTCATTTTAAGACAATATATGTTAGAACAATTATTGGGGGACTTTAAAATTCGCGGCACTAAATCTTTTGACAATAAGAAGGTTGGACTTAAGCCATTGGTCATAATTCGCAATTTGACAATAGTTATTTTAAATGAATTCTTCTAATTGTATCTAATGAAAATTCAACGCATCTTATTAATATTCTTTTTCAAAATCCCTGAGTTTTGATAGAATACAAATAAATTTATTAGTGACCCATAAGGTGGGGGAGAGGGCCTATTTTTCGTATATTTCTTTTATTCAGTAGTCAAAGGTAATACCAATTATTTAAATAAGAAGACATACAGATAATAAATCGTTTTAAATTAAATTATATCTAAATTTTTCTCTGATTAACAATTTAAATTTATTTAGTGATTACAAAATTTTAGTTTCAATTTTCGAGCCCACTATTTTTAAGAAAATAGTTTTATTTTCAATACAAAACACCAGCTAGCATTTATCGTTAAATTGTGCAAAAACTGAAATTGTTGGAGATAAATTAAAACCCATGAAAAAAATTTCAAAATTTAATTTTATTTAAGAAAATTTAAGCCTAGATATTTGCAATATTTTAACTTTATTTGCTGTACAGTTATTCCTAAAATATTGCAGAGGCTAATGTTTTGACAATTCCAAAAATTAGGGGCAAATATCATGCCATTCAAATGCCTTTTTGCTCTTCCGTAAGCACTTTTGCCGGTTTTTTGTTAATTCCTTCAAACGAAGAGGCATGACTGGTAAACATTAAAAAAATAAAGTTAAACTCATTCTCCGAATTTGTTCCTGACTTGAAAATTTAATTTTAAATCTAATATACGCGGACATTCTATGTTCTTCATTTTATTTTATTAACAATAATTTAAACATCATCAATAAGGAATACATACAGTCACATCAACCTGCTCCTGGCCATTAGAACACTCAACTTTATCAAGTTTGAGTGACCAACCATATGTGATTAGGCCAACTACTTGTCAAATTTTGAATACTTCAAACATGAACGAATAAATCAAATCATGAAAATTGAACTTTGAAACAATTGGGTGTTACTAAGCAAAGTACACTTCTAGAAGAAAACTGACACCTCACTTCCTCTCCTCCTGGAACAGTGTGGTACAAAATTCGGTCTCATTGAGAAGGATATCAATACTGAAAATCCAATACTCGTATTTCCATTAATTCCTGGTAGGCAGAACTGCAATATTTGTGAAATAATGCTCTCCTTGCTATTCGTTAGGGTTAACTGTTAAATAGACAATGATTTTAGTATAAATAAATCTCTCAGCTTGAAATTGTGTGGATGCAGGGGATCGGGCTCTCAGAAATAGATCAATGAAAAGTACAGTTGATGTAAATATTCAACATCTAAATAAAACTGCAATCTGACAGCATTAAACACGACAGAAACTGACTATATGTCCTCCTCATTTGTCTAAATCGATTTTTTAATTATTAAACAAATTTATTTAAAAAAATATTTAACACCAGCTAACACAAAACTTGTCAAAATGCTTATCATAATTCAAAAACAATGTGCAATAAGAAGTAATTTATATTCTGTTAATTCTGTACTTTGCATTAGTCCAGTTAGATTATTCGAGATTCATATCTGGTTTGATGAATGTTAGAAGGAGATCACTTATGTTTTTCATCGCACTGTGATAGTCATGAGTTGGTATTTTGTAATTTTTACAAAAGAAAACAAATAGTGGCATTCTATTGAAGCATATTACGAAAAATAGGAAAGATATACTATAAATCTCCTCTTCATTTATGATAACAAATACGGTTTGAAGAAGGAAAATTTAATTAAAGAATTTATACTTTGATTATTGTAATTCAGTGAAAAAAAAATTGTGTTTAAAATAAAAAATGAGCTTATTTACAAAGCACACAAATGCAAATATTAAAAATCTAGAGATGTAACTGGACGGTGTGATCAATCATTCAGTGCAATCGTCTCTGACCACAACATACGTGAATCCACAAGTCTAAGGGTCAGGTACTGAATGTTGAAATCTGGAAATTGAAAAACAATACAGCAGACCTTTAACCATTATAACCATTTGAATTCAGACTTTAAATTTAGCATCATTATTGGTTTTACAAAATTATTCTTCATATTTCTGTTTTCCGTAATATGATTATTTTTTATAAATAGCGTGAAATTATCTTTTTCTGCCAGCTCTGAATATTTAGAGAGTGAAAGGTTATTATAAACTCTTAATTTGAAGGTAAGTGTATATTTCAATACCTCACTATATTTGAATAATATTTTGGTTCTCTAATTAAAAATCTATCATATAACTATTCGCATTCAGGCAACTTCTGTTACTTGGACATAAATTAAAGTCATCTAATCAATGGACCACACCGGATGACAAGTAATAAACTCTTTCAGAATCAATCTACTAATTGCATTTAAAATTTGATGCGATATGTCAGTTGTCCTGAAGTTAAATACTCAACTGGAACAGATAACAGCAAAGGAAATAATAGTCATGGGGTAGCATCAAAATAAGAAGAAATAAAATTAATCAAAATACAAATAGCCAAACATCAAATATTATTTGAAATTGTCACTCAGAAAAAATTATTTTATTATAGTTGTTTAAATGTATACTAACACCGTGTATAAAGCCCCATCAAAACGGTAAGCACAATATGTACATATATATATATATATATCAGCTTATTTGAGGCAGTATGAAAAAGTGTATATATTAAAGTGAATCATTATTATTAAATTTTGATTATTTGCGCTCTTTAGACCAACATTTGGCTTGACATTCGAGAATTTACTAATTAACTTCAATTATGGAGAAGTAGTAATAGGAAAATATGGAAATGCAGTGCCTTCACACTATTGGATGCCTTTTTTGGAAGTCGGGTCGCTTCTTCCAATGGTGGACAGATATAGTTTATCATAAAAGGCGCTGAAAAACCGAATTTTTACACTTGGAGTTTATCGTGACTGAACTTTAAGCTCTGCTTAAGCTCTCATAGGATCGTGCTACGCTCATTGAAGCAGCATCGTCAGTTATCCTAATTCAACAACTGGTCAATAAGCACTGAGCATTTCCGGTTATAATTTTATAATTAATTCAGAAGACGAATAGAAAAATTTGAATTTTTAAACAAGAAGTGGTAAACTATCCAATAATAGAATTTTCTACAATCCAAATGCGAAAGCAATTAATTTTAATTTGCTGATGTTCGGTTTGCGAGTCTTATTGAATTCCCCTCGATTTCAGTTGCCCTCTCGCAGTGAAAAATTTCAAAATGTTTCTGCATTGCCGTGTGTTTTATTAATAAACAGGCGAAATAAATAAATAATTTCACAAGAGATAGATCGGTTGGCCGAAGTCAGAAAGATAAGAAACTTAATGTTCTTTAATTTATCATCTCATTAGGAGTATAATTCACATTGCAATACCTAATATCCCACAAAAATTTGAAATTTGTCCATGCTGACCAGCTAATTTTATTGAATGGTTGATTATAACCCTCTAATTCTTCCTTTCCAGCCATAAGCAGATTGATCCATCTGGCGCAAACACAGCGGGGCTCCCAAGAGTTTACTCAGTGTGATAATGATGAACAATAGAATGCATAAATATCGAGTTCTGCTACTTTGAAGAGAACATTTTAAGGCTTTCTGTTGACCGTTTCAGTATTTCGTGTCTCATTTCTAATGCTGATTAAGTTTTAAAACTTGTATACATGGAACCATTTTCTCTTCATTTCATTAAGCAATCTTGAATGAGGAATAATAATTACATGAAGGTAGACATCCGGTAATGTAACAAATAAAAGGAGTGCATGAACAACTTCTTCTTTATCCACTAGTTGTATTCGACATAAAAGTATTTGATCAAACTGGCCTCACGAGAATTTGAGCAGTAGTTAATACTTCTACTAATGTCTAAAATTTCATATTTTACGTACAATCAAAGAAATTTATTCATGTAATCTTTATTACATTAAAACTTTAAGCTGATGAAATGTTCGGGGAAAAATATTGTCTTCTCAACCGTTTGAATAAAATAACAAGATCGTGAAATGTGAATTTTGAAAATTGAACTTCCCATTAGAAAATACTCCATAACCCAAGCCCAAAGATCAAATAAAGAAAGATTCTTTGATACATTGGCTTTGCTCTCCATAACTTTTTGAGCCCTTCTCCTTGTTACTGTTGGACCCTCTGTAGTTTGACTTTCGTTGCTTCTCACAGTCGAATTTTGTTGCATTACTGTATGCAATAATAAATAATAGAATACCATGCAGTAATGAATTACAAAATTCGAAT
Source organism: Hymenolepis diminuta (assembly GCA_900708905.1). NCBI lineage: Eukaryota > Metazoa > Platyhelminthes > Cestoda > Cyclophyllidea > Hymenolepididae > Hymenolepis > Hymenolepis diminuta. Next base: position 2,035,685 of record CAADRB010000017.1, read on the forward strand.
TCTTGGGTCATACATGACATTTCTTTTCAGTCGTTTCATCAACTTCCGCAGTTTTAAGTCGTCATCTCTGCTTCGGAACAACATTTTTCGAAACTTAAGTAATTAGAAGTTGCTTTTAACCATCTTTTTATACGCTCTGCATGTGTGTGATATGCGTCTTAAAGTTAAGTAATGAAAACAGCGTTAGAGACGACTGTCATAAAGAGTCTGCGCTTGTAATGATAGAAATAAAAAATCCGTTCACATTAAATAGGCGCGTTACTTTTTAACTCGGTTAAAATTAAATAGTATGAAAACCGTGAAACATTAATAATATTTAGTAAAGCTTGTTGGGTCACAACTAAAGCACTTGCCTTGCGAAGCAACTTAGCCCTGAAATGCATAAATGTAATAATCGATTGCATGTGTTTTCTCGATTGGCTCGAGAATGCATATTCTACACCAGTATTCCCAGAAGAATTAATTTTTTATTTCTTTGATCAGTCAGATTATTTGAATGCGGTGTCATAAATTTGAGCCAGATGTAGCATGAAAAAATTAATGTTGATTCAAAAAAGGTTTTTGCAGTCTTCGTAGAACCCACTCTTCATTACGATCTTTCAGTGTTAAGTGTAACAGATAACACCAAACTCTTCATAACAATACTGAAAGACCGATCTTAGGCTTAATCTCTCGCAGAGTCATGATATTTGAAAACCTAAATCAGTGAATTGCTATAGGAAACTCTCTTGGTCAAGCTACAATGAATAAGACTTCATCTTTAATCTAATAAGAAAGGTGTTCTCAAGTTTCTTACTCAAAAGGTTTCTTTTAAGCCATTGGATTTCAGAGTGTAATAAAAAGAAAACAGATCAGGACGCCAAGGAAGTTATTGGTTATTGTCCAACCGTAATTATCTCGAAGTCCTTGGACCGAATCTCCCAACACCTTCCACAAAACTATTTCCACTCTGCAACAGCTTATACATCCACTTATCCAATAAGTATATTGTGTATTATTTATACTATTAAACGGACATATAAATACATTTGTTAATATAATCGTTTAAATGCTTTTTTCACAACTTTAAATTCTCCTGCAATTGTGAAACTTTAAGAATTTTAAGCACTATGTAGGCCCATTAATTAATTAAAGTTCTTCCAAATGGACCATAAATAGACAGTTTATTTAAAGTAATGTTAATTATAAAAATTGGATTTATTTGAATTTACTGATTTTGAATACTTAGAAGAAATTCTCTGGAAATTGATATTTAATACAAAGCAAAGGTAACAATTGCATTAAAAATGGAAGTTATTAAACCGAAAGTGAAACCCAATAAGCAAAAATAATTTCATTTGAAGCGCATTTTGTGCTAGATATGGCAATGTAGTTAGCTGGCATTAGCGTTTTTATTGCAAAGAGCAAATTATCAGTATCATTAAATATTTTAGTACTTGTGTGAACATAATCGTAAGGGCGAAAAACAATGAACAATGAAATAGTTTACAAACGAGGTGGTGCAGGGTAAATACAGTCTTGCTTAAAAGTGCTAAAGAATGATTTTTCTTATAAATTATTATTTTTGTCACTCTTGATGACCTTTCAGAGGAAATCAATTTAAGAGCAATCAGTATATTTTCAGATTTTTATACTAAAAATACTGCTTAAATATATTCTGCAAATGAATTCTGAATGTCGATTTCAAAAGGAGCAGATGAATTTTCTCCACTGATTTTCTCAATGAATATACACTTACATTTAAATATATGAAGTTATTTCATAAAAAATTGGAAACTATTTTGTCTAGTTTGGAATTGATTGAACGGGTAAACGCTTTGATGTTTATTGAAAGAACCTCTCCTGAAATACGGCATGAGAGTTATTCCGAATGAAGTAGTAATTAACTACCATAAAATCAACTCTCTTTGGTGAAGGATTGAATATGTGCAATGAGTTGTGAGCCTTTAACCTTAATTTCAATAGCTAAAGAATGACAAAATAAGAGAAGCGTGTCTTATTAGTATCGTTGCCCATGACAAACACATTGAGCAAGTTTTTATCATTTGATATCATCCAGATAAAGAGAATACCAAAAAAGGGAGCCAAACTGAGGAGGCCATTTAGAGGACAAGACGATTACGGCAGGCCGTCAAGAGTCTTGCTTTATTTACATTATGGAGACTTTGATCCCACCCCACCCTCATAAGAATAATGTTCTACGGTTCACATTTAATAGGTCAATTCCCACACCCACCAATGAGATTAGGCCCACTATGTCCAAAGTTTGTTGGAGTATTTTGTTTTTGGTCTTGTCACATCAGTTTATTTTTATATATGTAGAATGGGTACCACTTATGCACTTTTCATTTTAAATTCTCCTCTAATTCGGATTAGAAGAGTAGGTGGCAGTCCTCATTAACGGTCAGATAGCACGTATCTAGTTCATTTTAAATTAAATCATCTCCATCTTATGTGACGAATGAGATATCAGTAGGATACCGTAATCGACCCCTAGATTCCCTAACACATTGCACCAGTTACAAACACGACCCGACAATACCACAATACAAAACGATCCAAACCACTAAATCAACACAAGACGCATATTTTCGTATCAATAGATTGGTTTATATTACACGCCATTTACAACCATAATGTAAATAAATTCGTTCGGATAAAAGAGAACTAAAAAAGCGGAAATCAAAAGGTGAAAAATAAAGAATCTTACATATAAGAATTATTATGGGAAAAATATCATTTTTTTATGTAGCAAATAGCTACCTTTTATTTGAATCTTCGAAATAAGTATAATTTATAGCGGGCGACAAATCAAAATAATAAGTTTATTTCTGTAAATAAAGTGACCAAAATAAGGGGATTTATAATTAAGCGCACTCAGTTAACAAATAATTTGTCAAAATACTCATATGATCTGCATTTTAGCAAAAAGTTCACATTACATTAATTTTAATATTCAAGAAATTTCAACAGAAAATGAAATCTGTGGGAGGGAATATTTGGAAGACGTGATTTAAGCTAATTTGAACCCATTCCATTTAAAATTCTGATTATTTATCTACAGAAGTTCACATGTTAAATCTTGCTGCTTTCGAGTTGATTGTTTAACTTCAGAAGATCGACTTTAAACAGAAAGCTGGTGTGGAATACGATCTGCACTTTTTACAACTCACTGAGATTTCCACAATACTAATCCGTTAATTGTTTAAATTTCAGTCAATTTGAGTGAAATGAGGTGAACCATTTGATATGTGAAGCAATAAACTTGGGTTAAGGTGGATTATTTTCACAGTTTTAACAGGCACCCAGCAAGAAATTTTGAGAGGTCCCAAAACTTTCAGAACATGCATCGAGTCCTATTGGTTGGAGAAGCCGTTAATAAATGGCAGATGAATGATACTTACATTAACACAAAGGAGCATGACTAAATATTACAAAGTTCTGACAGTCACGCAATGGACAATTCGCATCACGGTGACGAAATTTTGACCACTTGTCATTCTTATCACTGATGAAAAGCATGTAATAAACGTTTGCACTTGGAAAGGACAAGAAAGAAGTTATTAGTAATCAGAAGACTCTTTAGACCCCTTAATTTCCATATCTAATAATGCCTAAGCAGGTATAAATAACACGCAATTCCTCGATTTAACACACTTTTCCAAATTCTACATATTCTGTAGCAATACAAATCAACTTCACCGTAAATTTATTACTTTTAATCTTATTCAGTAATCCAGTGAAATTGAAATAACTTTTGATCGGTTTAATTACATTTAAATAACAATTGTGCAAACAAAGTTATTCATAAGTTAACAGAGGTTGAGACAGTAGAAGTGCGGTTGTTCTAACACACCAAATATTTTAAAAAATGTCTAGCGTTTTTAACTTAAAAACGCAAAACTTTCAAATAAATTTAAAATTGCTTCATTTCAAACTGAATTTGGGTTGAATATTTTTCAGATTTTCAAACTGATTCAAAAAGGTTCATGGAATGCTAATTTAAAATTATTTTCTTCAAGTGACATCATTTTTAACACCCCAAGAAGGACTACATCTCAGGTAAAATATCGTTGGCTATTTTAAAGATAAAAATGATTTAATCATTGAGCAGATTTAACTTCACTGAAAACTAGGAAATAGCACAGGTCTTTGCAAAGATTCGCGAAAAGAAAATGAAATAATTCAGCACACAAAACATTTTTTATTACTCACCTTACTACAAAAATTTGTTAAAATAAGGAAGATTTAAAAAGGGTTGTTTGACCCCATTAGGGCGATTACGTGTTACTACTGAGTATTTGTGGCTATTTTGAGAGCTAATTAGTTTATTAAAAATAAACAATTAACAATTTTCCAATTATGGGAAGCAACTGAAATCAGTCAAGAAATGACAAGGAGGAGGGTATCAAAAGATGCGGAGAACAAAGTCAAGTTATTGAAGAGACTTAATCCATTTAATTTTGGGATTAATATCGTACTGTATTTAGTTCACTTATTACATTTAAATCACATGATTCTTCTCTTGGATTACATTAAATGGTTGTCTATGACGTCCAGCGCTTATTGGCTGGTTTGTTAATTATGATGGTTAGTCTTTTCACTTTAATTCATATTCTTCTTTCAGTGGTTGAGAAGGCAAGATGTTCTTGCGTGATATTCAGCAGCATAAGATAATAACGGAGTATGGATTAAATACCTACGAAAGCTTTGTTCAATTAAGGTGAATAATTTTTCATGCTAAACAATGTTGATAACATTTTCCATAACTAAGCAGGACATTTAAAAATAACCGTGGGATGTCAGTGGGACGTTAAGATCTATAAATTGTCTGAATTAAGTTCGGATGGAAGCAGCATCCGAAATTTGAAATACTTTGGAGTATCTACTTACAAGACAAAAATATGTTACCCTTTTTCAACAACGGAAAGCATTTGAATATACAGAACTAAAAAACAGACTAAAGCGGTTTGAGACAAGAGGATCAAGTAGAATTACAAGACATTCAAGGTATCGAAAGAGTCTTTCACTTTTTCTCCCTTTGCTTCCATGTTCAATTTTTAAAATTTTTCTCCTTCTACAGAGTAAATTAATGTTTGCTTTGTCCGGATATTATTGACTGGCCGATTCACTGTGTTGGTTGATGAAGTACTATGAAACATTTTCTCTTTCAATAGCCAAGATACTGTAAGACGATGAGAGTTTAACCAAGCTGAGCTCACCAAAGTTCACTTCATTTACCTCAAATCATCATCTGTCAACCTAAATACAGATAAATTTCGGCAGCAACTTTTAAATGTATCTTAAGAATTAGAAAAGAAGCGGTAAAGAATTTAAAATTACATAAATAACTCACTAATCATTAATATCAGAACTCAATACTATTATGTGTTGTACATTAAAGAGCAATTGTGAAGTTTTTATAATTAATGAGCCTTGCCCGTATTAAGTAAGACATTATTTTAAAAATTTTTATGGCATAAAACTGCATTAGATTAAATTTTCAAACTCCACAATTCCTGAGACTTTTGTGTCAAACGTCAGGTAGAAAAAAAGCACAATTTCAGTGTTTTATTCAATTTCCTGCCCGAAAGTAAGTGTACTTATTCGACGTAGAGAGTGGCCAAAAAATAAGGAAACGGGCACTATCGGTGCTTTTAATTGCATTTCACAACAACAACGTTCATTCAACAATTTTTTTAAAATACAGTGTTAAATTTAAACAAAATATTTTGGGAAGTATTTTTGACTTGTTTTGCTGCTGATGAACCCAGTCAGTCATTCCAAACAGTACTTTTATAATACATGACTTGTGTTATTAAATTAAATAAAGAATAACTATACTTTTGTGAGGCTGACGAATAAATTTTAGTTCTACTTCATTAACTCTTGAATTGACACTGTCAATTAAATAAATTTGAAAATGCTATCACTCATCAACTTAATGGTAACTGTTGTGTATTCACATCCCAGGAAACGTGATTTAGAGAAACATTAATTAAAGGATATTTATAGATAACGGAATAACAGATTGAAAAAGCATATTAGGCTAAAAGGGCAAGAAAAATATTAGAATAAACTGAGAGGCATTAAACGTTGTAAAATTACGATAGCTCCTTCCGTCTTAAGCAGCTTGACACTGCTTGTGTCTGGATTCTAGGTTGCTCATTGGTTCATTCTTCGCTCATGTTGACAGGGGCACCCGCACTGGCTAACAGGATTGAAGGAATAACCTACTTTCAATCCCTTGGTGGCAAAGAACTTTGTGGCTTTCAATATCTCACTATGCGAAGAAGACTATACGTTTCCGCTCATAAATGTCCCTCCCTCTGTTTCCTATTCTCCAGTTCGCCTTCTCATGCACTAGCACTAATTTTTCTTGTAATTTCTCCTTTCCCATAAACCGATTCGAAAATTTCCGTGGTTATCAGTAAAATGTTTTTTTTCGTAAAAGATAATGTCTTGATAAAGTCATGCTGTGTTATCTCTACTCCTGTGTAAGACACTTATTGGGTGACTTCAAGATACATTATAAACGTATCAAATTACGCCTCCTACTACTTATGTTTTGTCCGTCTTTTTTACCATTTCAGTTGAGACATTTAATGATGAAAGGTTGTCTGATTATACTCAATGATAAGCAAATCGACAATATAATATTTCAACGAAGTAAACATTATTTACTCACTTTGAAAAATAAAGCCTTCGTTTTGGAAATGGAGGTTGATCACCATAAGTAGCGGACACAGATGCCGCAAATTCTTTGTGCTTAAAGCTAAGTAAATCCAAAGGCACTTTGTTCTCCGTTTTATTTATTTGCATTTAAGATAATTAAACGAATGAAAAATAAATATCAGTCATTCTGTTGGCATCATCTTTCCGATTTGATAAGCATTTCTTTCTTCTAATTTTGTGCATCGTATCTAAACTATGGGACTCAAGGAATGCTCTAGATATCTCCCTTCTCCCTTGGAACTGTCTTATAAATTATGACCAATAGGCCCTACAATATAAAACTCCACATTGTTATCTGCCAGTTATTTGTTCAAACTTCTAAATTTAGGTACAATAAGGTCAACAGTACAATATCTCTGAATGAAGCTAAAACCATCCTGGACCTTTTAATTAGTAACACTATTCCATTTAGTGATAGGAAGGGCTAATGGTGGTATGTCAATGAGATACAATTAACCACATAAGACATTCAAATTAAAATACCGGTAGTAATAATGTACATATCTTTATTTTCTAATGCTTTTGCAAATTAAGATTATTCATTGTCCGACTCCGTTTACTTAATTTTACTGTCAACGTTCAGACCGAAGTCAGTCCCTTTTTCTCATGCTCGGATCTGGTCTGGTCTGGTCGATACAGCTATGGTTGGGACATTTTAACTTTAAAAAATGCAGCAGTGGCATAGAAGTAGTTCTGAATTTTATGTTTAGGGTGAGTAACAAAGAGTCAAAGCTGATATTATTTGTATTATGAAATAATAACATTGTTAACCAGAGAGGAAGAGATTTATGAATCTATGAGAATTTCAACAGAGATTAGCATAAAATTTAAGGAAAAATGCACCAGTTGCAGAGGAGGATTTAATAATTTCGGATCAGATACCATAGAGGCATTATGAATCGATTCGTTTATACTAAAACTGATAACAAACATGTGTACAGATCTTTAATCGGCTATAATTATTTGGTTTTACTCTGCTAGCATATTCCATCATACTAAATTGTTAATAATGATCTGTTAGTTCGCTATTTCGATCATCAAATATATCCTTATTAGCACTAACCTCTCGACCTTTAGTTCTTTCAAAAATCTTTGTCAACAACACTCAATTTAGAATTTCGTTTCAAAAGCGTATTCCCACATTCCTTCAGAATATACTAATATGATTGAATCGGATTATATCTTCCACCTGGAATAATCCTATTTGATAGATCTTATGCAATCTTTATTTATTAAAAGATATTGAACTTGAGTGATTTCCTCTGATTTCTGCGGTGCTAAATTGCTTTCTACTCCCATATACCTTTACTTGACTATAAGGAAAGCTAAATGAATGGAGACAATATGTCTGAGCATTCAATATTATTGACTTGTCGAGGCATGGAAGAGGATAAAATTCACAAATATTATAATCTTTAGAACAATAGGCAAGACAAAGTGAACTGTGTTCGTTTTCGAAATGATCCCATTGACTGTCCTTTCTCTAGAAAGTTGGCGGTTTAGTCAGACCTCAGAGCATTCGATTAAAAGTAGATCTTCTCTTCAAAAAATTTATTCACACTCTCATTGCTTTCATTCTACTTAGATGGAAGCGATTTCATTGAGAACAAAAACAATTTACTAAGAGCAGTAAGATATCTAATTTGCATATAAAAATTAGGAAAGTAAATATGGTATTATTTTCTTATATATCAATATATCGGTGTTATAAGCCCATTTATTCAATCATTTTAGTGACAATAATAAACAGATATTTACACTGAATATATCTCACATTTCATTTTATAAATAACTGCTTGCATTGAGTATTTTTATCCTGTGCCCTCAGGGATGAAAAGATAATTATGTTCACTCGTGAGCAGCAAGTTTTAAATCTATATTTCATACATACACGCCTCTTATTCACGTTAGAAGTTGGGGACGTTGCAATTCTCATAGTAGAACTACTAGTGGAATCTTGGAAATAGGACTGCAAATTCATTTTGAAATTGGAAATAAATTGACATTTTATTGAGTTGAAACACAATTAAATAAGGCAAATCTCTGAATATTTCTTCTTCCGTTTTTCTTACTTTAGTGAACTCGTTCCAATTCGAAAAATATGAAACGTATTTATTCATTCATAATTTGAGGCAAAAAGTGCAAAGATTAATTTATCCTGCAAAGGAAATGAAGTTTCATTTTCGGGGACCTTGATCAGAAAAGTCATTTTTAATAGGCGCACAAAATCAGGAGCATTACTATTGAACATGATACAATCGAAAGAGCTATTATTTATTTTCTGACACATTTTCAAATTACATTTTTTTTCAAAAACGCAAAATATGATATAACATGTCACTTATTGCTAATTTTATTAAAAGGTAGCAGAATATCTCATGCTATTAGGTACCTCTTTCACTGGATATCGAAAGTCAAAGGTGTCAGATACACAAATCAAAGAATATAACCTATAATATAATATATTTCCCATAAATATAGAATATTTGTCATTTGTAGACTGCTGACACTGTTGACATGTTTGTCTACAAAATCAGAGGTCACTAGTTCGATGTCCATCAATGTGCACTCGGTGGGCGAAATGTTTGGTTCTGTAACTTTGATTCATTTGCCTTCCAAAGATAGAGAGAATAGAATGACTTTCATGGTATTTAGCAGCTTATTAATCGTATTACAGCGAAACTGAGAAACCTAAAACAGTTAAGTTAGCAGAGCTCAATAAGCTGTGTTTACCCCTGCTGCACAAGGGTTTACTATATAATTACAAAATCTTCATTACATAATCATTATGTGCAGATTTGGTAGAGTGGTCACGTTCTTCAAAAACCGAGTGAAAGTTATTATTCATACTCTGGATCGTATTCTTAACGGTTTTTCCACCCAGACATAATGGTGTTCGACTTCAGACCAACGTAATTAATTCCATCCTCGTACCTCCTTTACAAAACGCTGAAAATTCCATTTTATGAGCTTCTATAAGACATCTTGATGGGAAGCGATAAAATAGTATTCCTTTGTCATAACAATAATGAATTGGGGAAGATGAATGGTTTATCTCTACAAAAATTCGTCTTTTCACTGATCTGCGATAGCATTAAAAATTTTGGGTATTATTTGACATCTATTTGTCTATTTCTAATTTATCCTGCACTTTATTCAGTATTATTCAAAGGAAGAGTTAAATCATAAATTAATCTATCGAATAGTTCAGTCACTTCATTTCAAATATATTAAAAATTGCACCCTTTCATCAAAATTTCCAAACACTGAAGCGTGATCTTTTTCGCATGAAATAAATAGCCAATGTGTCGGCAAGCTTGTTTTAAAATTTTAGTTGAGAATGAAAACTGTAAGCTGATGAAATTCATGTAAAAATTTTGATCTTCTCAACCATACGAAGAAAAAAAGCAAAACGAAGAGGCAAGACCTTTTCAGCTGTCTGATTCAAGTTTTGTATACAAAAGAACGCGACGCAGGTGAAATTTAAAAGCTAATGTCTCTAAGTTAATGCTTTTTCAGTCACATTATATAATAATACCTTCATATTTACTTACAATGCCTAAATAACAGTTGAAATGCAAATATCAGCAAAAATCCATTAACACGACGTTCAAATTTTGTTTACGATGTCTGTAAAGACACAAACCGTCCACGTGCGAACTAATGGAGGTAATTCTGTTCGATAATATACTCTAATCTGATATTCGTTGAATGTGACTCGGTCTCCAAATTAGATAAAGGCTCAGTAGTAGCCATAGATCTAAACTGAGAAAACTGATTAAACGTATTTAGAAATATTTCTTGCTAATAAGGTATGTAAAGAACTCGATACCACTATCAGCGCAACCTCTTACAATAACAAGGTAATTACTATTTATAATCGGTGAAATGCTTGGGAAAACGGAAGGTGTAATATACTCTAATTCGGGTTGAGTGTAACTCCAAAGTGTCAGTAGTCCTGCCTATGTCTGTTTTTAATACTGTGCGTAATTCACTAAATTATATTCTACTGATAGATTTCATATCAGCAACCTTCAGAGCTAACTGACCAGAAGATTTAACTGAGTGATTATTTACATAATGCGGATAAAAATGTCTTCCTTAATTAGTAAAACGATCCAGTTAGTGTCAGGCATTAGCCTTTTTAGTAACAAAAAATGCACTATTGAAGGTGCGCCTAGCGTTACTAAGGGAAATTTAAAATATGTTTATAAGCATTTAAGCGATAACATGCATGAATGGTTAAAAATGTTACTATTAGGAAAGTTGATATCCCGTATATGGATCAGTATTCTGTCCCTATCGGTGAAGTTGACTAAAACCTCTCCAAATCTCAAAGTTACCTGCTATCTAATGTTAAATTTGCATTTTAAAACTGTGAGTTCTCATCTATTTGTTGGAAGAGGTTTAATTGTTCTTCTATTTTTGTTTGCAAACGATACAGTCATTCAACGATGACGGTTGGTAATTCTATTTTACTCTAAATACTACTGATATCTTGATATATTTTTACACCTAGTCTGTTAAAAAGATTTGAGATTAAACTAACTATACAAAACCTTTATTGTTGTTATTTTTGTCCGTTGTAGTTACAAATATCAATTTTAAACTTTAATAATGGATGTACATCAGAATAAAGAGAATAGCAAACGAATCTAATAAAGATTGAAAAGAGGGAGATCTAGCAGAAACAAGTGATGAAGTCAGAGCACTAAGATTCTTGCGCTGTTTGAAAAATGAAAACATAGAGCTTTTCATTTTCTTCGAAGGGTCTTAGTTTCCTACGCGTTATTTTAATGTTTAACTTTCGTGATTTAATCCCGATATTCTTGGGTGAGATTATATCTAAAACATTCTGAGATTGTTGGGCTGTTGTTTTCGTTATATTTTTGGCCAAGCTTACCTGTCCTTTTACAGTCAAGTGTAGGTAGAAGAGGTAAGCAACGATCTGTCCTTAACTTTCGACTTAAAAATAATCATCGCTTATTTATGAACTTCTTAAAATAACAGAAGTATCAAGAAAGTAATGTATTGTAAAGGTAACAGCATATTATGCTGAAGTATTTCTTTACTGATCAATTTTTACAGAGCTAACTGATGATAGAAACCTGACACTAGAGAACCTAAAAGAAGACCAAAAAGGAAATTGAAAATTTTTTTAAGTCCTGGAGCAAATGGCTTATGATTTGAACTATTTAAGTGGAGTGGACCAGCATTTTGTACATACTTACTGGAATTCTTTAACTATTTTAGTAGGTTAGAATCCCCTTATCTCATGATCATGAGTGGAAGCTAGAGTAAGCAGTATCTACAAGGGTAAGAGTGTAAGGACTGATCTAGCTACCTACCTAAGTATTTTCCTTCTTGATACAGTCGAAAAATACCTTGCATCTCTGGTATGTAAAAGGCTTAAGTTCTACATAAGTGAACGATTATCAAATGTGCAACATTGATTTGGAATGTCCACAGAATAGGAGATCTTTGCTGTAATAACTGTAATTTGTCCATTCTGTTGGTAATTAATTTGATGAAAAGTCTTTGAATAACGTCACGCATAACAAACGTTAAGCGGTTGGCAATGATTCCGTATCGAAGTGTCTTCAATGGAAATAATATTGAAGACAAGAAAAAATGAAGATGAATTAAAATATTTTTTTGATTCAGCATTATTTTTTAAACAGGTAAGTTAATTTAGCCGGTTTTCTTCGGAAAGCATCACGTTTTATTTAATATTTCATTGGAAGAATTTTTCATTTCAGATTGCCAAGCTTATTTTCTAAGTACATGTTAATCTTAACTGACCTTATGCAAAACTAATTCTGCATTTTTATACTTGCATAAGCTGATTGCTATCTCCGCATTCCCTCCATCCGACAAAACAGCAGTTGCTGCATATCGACTATCAATTTTCCTGCCTCTCTCGCAACGACTCTTAAATTTTTGCCTGTAAAATCTCAAACGCGTCGGGTTCAAGACTTGTGGTGCAGGCGCTTGGCTCTCGCACTCTATTCCTCATTCTCCACTATGATCATCATTTCGTTTTTTGTCATCATTCTTCTTCTTACTAATGAAATACGTTTTTTTCTTTCTCCCCAACATTCTCGAATCCGATTCGTTTCCGTTCAATGCATTCTAATTGACTCTCGGGTCCGCATTCCTAATTTGGGAACTGTGGTCACCTGCTATTAACAGTAGTCTTAGCCAATAGCTGAACTCTAACACACCTATGACTTTTACTGAATATTTAATCAAATGAGAAAAAAGACGATTATATATTTAAGCTTACTTTTAGTCAACTTATAAATTATATTTTATGTAACTTGCTTTGTAGTCATTAACTCTATCCATTTCACTGATGTGAAGCGTTTTATGCATTTTTATTGCAATAAAAGCTATTTTTGTAACTATCTAGATGAGAAACTGCAAGGGGATCATCCATCCACAAATTTGATTCTCTTCATTCATCGCTCATGAGTGGATCATAACCCCACGTTTCGTATCTTATTTGGGAACGGCACGGCCTGTTTGAAGGATTTTTTGCACCTTCTGTGAATGCTACTTCAATCCAATGTTTTATACACGGTAAATTTTGCAGAAACCTTTCCATTTAAAAAAAAATAAGACCAAACTATATTAGTTTTAAATATCTGCAAACTTTATTAGTAAAATGATTTAACATTTTCTTCGGGTGTTGCGTGTTTATTTGGGTGCCTACATTTGAATCTAGGTATTACTATACGAAAGGGTGATACAGCGCAAATGAAGTTGGCTATACTAAACGGATTCGAATCTTTTAGAGACATCGGAATTGTAATAAAAGAGGATGCGAGGTATATATTTGTACTTTTGTACTGGTTAAGTAAATACTGATAAGCAGTGATAGGGACTATTCTCCAGAATTTTTGCTAGGAAATGATAGTAAGAATTTCAAGTTTATTGAAATGTTGCATTTTTGAGCACTCAAGTTAACTCAGGTGAAAGTTTCGTGTTCTTCAGCAGTGTTTCTCCGTATTTCTTAGTACGCGTTAATTAAAAGAAAGAATAATACCTTGACCGCAATCTTAGGTTTTAATCTGGCCGTCGTGGCTAAAACAGCAAACGATTCCTTCTTCTGCCTCTAATAGCGTAAATTCATATCCTAAGTGAATTTGCTCAAAAATTATAAAGTGAAAAGGTGTCAGCTGTATGCAAATGCTTGCGATAAAGAAAATAATACTCTTAATTTATCGAAAAGACCATTGTTCCTTCGGTGCAATGATTAATAAAGACTTTCAGTGCCAATAGCCGATTAATATTGTCATATGATTACGTTCGAGCTCTATAAAAGATTATTCGAAAAGCTGCGACATGAATCATGTATGGGTTGGGTAAGAGGAGAAGAAGAGCAACAGGTAAGTGTGTTGAAAGATAAGTATGTTGATAACTGAAAGCAATTATATAATAGAAAATCAATATATGGGAAGAAGGATAAAATAGAACATTAAGAAAGGCAAAACAGTACATATATTGACAAGTTGATCTTGGTCTGGGAAGAAGCATCTTACAGTCCCAGTAATGAGAAACTTGTATTCCGTTACCTCCTTTCGATCAAAATTAATAAGAAGAGTTATATATATACAGATAGTAGGTAATATACTAATCAGACAGACACAAAGATACAGCATTGAGAAAATAGTTCTAGAAAAGGTCAGGGATATTTGGTCTACGAGATTCGAGATAACCCCCTCCCTTCCAGGCCGAAGAACACATGTTGCTGCTTTTCGAACAATCTCCGCTATTTGGAATGCGCAATTTGTTCAAATGTTCTCGTCTATTGAGGATTCATTGTCAAGATCGAGCATGGTGATTAACAATCCGGTCGGCAGACATCATAGGCAAGAATTTTTTTGCAGTCCAATTTACGAATAATTAAATTTGAATTTTTGCAAATAAACTACCTATTTGTTGAATATTGTGCAATCCGATTCAAATAAAGTAGTGTTCTTTGATACCTAGACGGTACTTTTAGCATCTTTTTAATCCCTATCTCATTATAATTAGTGGAACTTTCATTTAACCGACTTCTTTTGCTCTCCACGGTTTTGCAATCGTTTTTTTTACTGTGGGTAATAATAATAATGCTCCTTCGATATATGAGTGAATTTCCATAAATTTAGAATACAAAATCACGGTATTAGTTTTAAGTGCAAAATTTTATTTGGTGGAAGTTGTAATTATCAGATGAATAAACCTAAATCATTCCCTTAAATCACCAATTTTATTCAATTGGATCGCAAAAGCTGAATCCGCCTTCAATAGCGTTTCATAAATTATGAAAATAAACATTGACAACTATTTATAAATATGCCAACTGTAAAATTTGTGAAGAGTTATATTTTCAACAGTGTTTGACATCAATCGTGGTTTTCAGATTTGCAATTAATGCAAGATGGCTTCTATCAGAGGTACTCAAATTAACAAAACTTAGTGCGCCTAAAAATCAATATTGATATTGTGAAGTAGAAATTTAAATACTTAACTTTTCTGATTCAGTTGGCTGATTTAAAAATGTAAAATAGCCAGAAAAGAATTGCTTAGCACTCGATTTATGCATTAGCGAGGGTCAACGGTAGTCCATCGTCTAAACATGCCGAGAATCTTTATAATTTTAAATGTTACTTGAACGTAAACAAAAATATCTCGCAACGCACGCTACTTATTTAGGTTGTTTTAACCATTACTGAATATATTCGACATTACTTAAGGCCTGCTAGATTTTGCATAGTCTCTCTAAAACTTTGGCTCACGAAATTCAGTCTATAAACAACAAATGCTAAATAATGTACACAAAATTTATAATATTTATCTAACTCTCACAAATACGTTTATATTTGTGAATTCGGTTTAATAGATTGTATTTGTATTTACATTTAATTAAATTCTATTGCGTACAATCCATTTAGAAGAACCTAAACGCTACTCGAAGCCTCGTTTGAGAAAAGGGAAAAATGTAGTAAAAGTAGCAGAACTGTTACTCAAATACGTAAAAGTCTCACTCAAACTGAATACTATTCAATCTCGTTTGACATTTCAATTTTAAATATCAAAATACCTATTCTGAATGTACAAAAATACTGCCAAAGTTTCCATCAAACATTTGTCCTTTTGGTAAAGTTTCTGCGTTTAAAATCTGAATGAGCCAACTATAAACACTCTGTTTTAATTTGATAAATTCGAAATAAAATGATTATATAGTTCCTATTGCAATATTTTCAATCAAATGAACCGTGCATTTACAATCAATCGAGCAATTGAAAGTTTATTAAGTTAGAATTTACTGCTAAAATTGAATAATTTGAACTTTGTACATAATGCATTTCTCAGCTTAAATTCGCAGGGTGGACATACAAAAAATATGCTAGATTAAATTATCGTAACCTGACGAGCTCTTTGCTACTGAAGAATTCGAAGTAGATCACCAACCTTCTCAGACCATTGAGGAAGCACTCATGTCAGCACGCGGAACTAACTGACGATAACTTGATAGCAGAGCGTGGATTAACATCGGAGAAGAGTGGGCATTTTCTTGACTGTGAGATGTATTCAGCCAAACTGCCATGTTGCTTGCGAGAACTGCAACCATTTTGGAAAATTGTCGCTTCCTATTACCCTTTGTACTCGTTATGCCTCTCCGTCCGCATTTCCATTACAGACTTTCATAGTACCAAATCTTATCTATAGGATATTCTTTAATAAAGTTTATTTAGATTACGCTTCCTCCATCATATCATAAACTGCTTAAATCCGATGCGATTTCGCTGGGACACTTTCAAGAAACTCTGGTTAACCGATTAATTTTGATATTGGACGAAACGCTCTTGATTGAGTTAGCACAGCTGACACAAATTCTGGGGTTTGAATGATATTTTCAGTTATTTAAACCTAATGATCCTCCGAGTATTGATTTTAACTATCGAAAGATTACCCAGTTGTACAACTGGTGACTGTTATTATATGCTGTGTCCTTAATTCACAGCTTTTTTTATTTGAGCCCTTTTTTTAAGTTAACTTACTGATTTATTATACTGAAATATGTTAAACTTTGATTTTTTATAAAAGGAATAATGCATTATTTTGTCTGGCATCTGCAAGTGGCATTCAAGTATTAATAAAGAAAGAATTTTTATCAGATCTATAAAAAGAATTCCTTCACAAATGAACTTTTACCGACTCTTCTAGTTTTGCGATGAACGTTAGAAATCCCAATTGGAGAACTTTAACCATCTAAAATGATAAGTCTTGGATTCAGCACTGTTGACTTCTAAAAAAGTTTAAGCCTACTTTTAGCTAAATTTTAGTTTGACTAGTATTGCAGCGGCAGCTCAAGATTGCACTACTTGCCGGGAAAATATCAGATTTAAACGTTAATTAACTTTAATGAGCGATTTGTAATTATTCGTGGCCAAACAAAACAATTTACAACTTTCAGTCAGAATGAAATCGGAATAGGACTTAAATCTAAGGAAACCCACTAATACCGTTTAAGGTGAGGTGGAGTTCTGAGCAAAAATGTATCGGTTATATCACCATGGTAGAAAATATCATAAGGATCATGTTGCTATCCAAGAAAAAAGTGGTTTACGCAGAACCCTGCAATCTTTTAGACAGAAGGAGGAAAATATCTAAAAACAGTTTGACAAAATTCTGAAAATTCTTCAAATCATGAGGAGGGAAAATTTTTTGTCAACAAGAAGTTCTGCAAAATTGGTCGAAAGTCTCAAATACGAGGGATTACATTCAATTTATCAGCTAAGGTCAGTGGGGTCAACACGTGCAATTAAGTGAATAAGAAAATCAGTGTCCATAAAATCAACATTCACCTACATGTGACTTCAGATGACACCTTGATCACATATAGAATATAGAGGAAAATCGGATGTCCACCACTAAATCTCAACTTCATCTCCATTCAAGATGCATCGGGAGGAATTTTAAACTTAGCAAGCGAAACAAAATGCAAGGTTTGCTATGGAGCCTATCAAATCTGTACCAAATGTTGTGTCACCGACAGTGCAAATTTGAACAAACTGGGCCTGAACCGGATCGGAGAAAATTCTACTTATGATTCATGCAGTTGGAAAAGAATCGAGCTATTGACTTGAAAAATTATTCAGAAAGAGCCCCGGACATATCAAAACCCTTCTCATTCGATAATGGAGCTAACAACTCAAGATCGAGAGATAAAACAAAGTCTCGAGAGCTGGCGATTAATATGCTCTTGAATTCTATCCCAAAGTGGTCTCGGGTTCAATAAAAATGATAGAGAGCAATCTATTATCAGGAGGGAGGTGATAAGGTGTCTGTGTACATTGGATAGATGAGCGTACGCGCGGGGTGGTCTCTGTCAAGTTAATATGCGGGTGCATGCTGGCCTTCACCGGAACAGTCATTAATCATATTGCCCTATAAATAGTCCTGCTAAAACGTTTATAAGGCAGCCTTGGAGTAACTGCAGGTCTGTCTTACCTTCTCCTCTTCCTTGCGTCTGGGTGAACTGCAGTCGAGCAATATCTAGTGTGCGGATATTTCATAGCGGCAGAACTAGATCTCGTAACATAGAAGAGTCATACTTCACCGAAGTGGGCAACTGAGTAGTTACTGAAACAAGGAATAAAAAATTACAACAACTGGTTTTGAACAGGCGGAAGACTCCTGACGAAGATATATTAAGACTGGAAATTCATGCATTCGAATTTCTTTGATTTGAAAAAAAAATACTAGTTGCTATGTAAAAAATGTTCAGCAATGTTGTAACACTTTTATACCGAATTTTTCCCTCTTCCTTTGTGGCAGAATGCAATAAGTGGGATTTTCGGATCCCACATATGAGCGAATCAATTCTCAAACTATCTGGTTTTGGCCTTCAGAAGTAAAGATTAAAGAACGTGCTTGACGAAAGGTTTAATCACACTGGAATCTTGGTGTCATCTACTGAAATCTGAACGAAGTAATCAAATATGTGATTGAGTGTCTAAATACAGAAAAACTTTTGTGGTATCCTTCCTTTCGTTCTCTATTTCTACTTACCTCCTTTGTTCTTACTGAGCTATTCTGCTGTTTATCGCTTATCAAAGCCTTTCATTAAAACAAGTTTTAAATTTTTTCGCTTTACAATGCATACTGGTCGGGACTATAGACTTATTTTTATTGATATTATTAGTGTCTACAGCAATTCAAAAAACACAATCTTGAACTGAATTCGGTTAATTGAAATTCCAACGAATGATAAAGGGGAGTGCTGAGACCATTGTCAAGGCATCAACGTGCCTAAATTTGATCTTTGGACTCGATTTGTGCAATAGTTAAGAAATTATTACTTCAAGTTCCAAAATTAAAATTTCATGATTTGTCCTCTGGATTTCAGCAAATGCTTCTCTACAATGTCCAGTACTTACTGACCGATTTTTTAATTCTAATGGTCGGTCTCGCCACTCTAAGTCATTTTTCTTCCAGTGATTGAGAAGGCAAAACGATCTCACATAGTTATCATAGCTAAACATTTTAAATTAGCATAGCTCCGTAGTTTGTAAGCCATTAAAATGGTAATGATTATTGCTCTTGGCGACACAAAGAAAATATTTACGTGATTTAATCATAAAAAAGTGACTGGATAAGGGGTAGAGCAAGCGAGACCTACGAGCTATAAGACGGGAGGAGATGCTTATTGGAACTAGGTAATGATGTAAGAACATCTAGACTTTTGTTTTATTTAATTTCCAGAACACTGAGTTGACTATATTCTCAAAAGAAGAAGAGTTCATTTTATTATGTCATAATATGTAATCTTCATCATTTGTCTACAGATTCATAAGTGAATTTCGGTATTCAGAGTTCACTGACAAGTTGACTTAATTAAGTGATTGGACATGCCACGTCAACTTATCTATTTCGTTTTACAGCACAGTAGAGGTAAATGAAATAAGTAAAATTTTTACTTAACATAGCCCAGTAAGTATTATTTATATCGATACCTGCTTTAACACGTGTCCTATGATTTCCCCTCGAAGAGCTAAAGATCAAAGGTTATCGTTTACTGCCTTAAAAGTACAATTTTCTCGGATCTTATTTCTTCCTTTTACTGGGAAATTTAGGAGGCATGTTCATTAGAGCCCCGAGAAATTTTTCCGGGAAATTTATAATATTACGTAACATCTATTTCTACAAACCGTACCATTAGTATTTCATTATTTTGTGCAAGCCAACTTACTATGGATAAAATATTGAATATGATTTCAAAGGGATGTTGTCTACTAAAATATGCCAAAATTTAATTACGATTTCGATGTTTATAGTGCTCTTATATGAGTCATTTGAGTTTGGGAATGCAATAGGGTCCCATGAGACCAAACCATAGATTTTACTCGCTTGAACAAAATGAAAATATATATTGTCCTCAAATGCATAAATTATGCCTGATTGACTTAACTGAAAGTAGGAAATTTAACTTACGTATGCCAATTCTGAATTAATAACAGTTTCGATCGGAATTTTATCTATTAATTGAGGAGAGTAAACGATGTTTAAATTAGCCTCTTACAAATGTGAAATTTACAGCGCAATGTCTAGACAATGGTCTGGCCTTGGTGGCTGAACCGTTCATTTTTATTATCATAAAAATATCCCTCTTCTTTTGAGAAACGCCGGTTCTGATTGAAGTAGAATCAGTATTACCATTTCAGACATTGCGTTTAGAGGAGGCTTCATTGGGCTTATTACGGGAAGGTTTAGTTTAAATTATTAAAAAGGCACGCTGTGCTTTGAGGTCTCCATTATTTGATAATATTATAGCAGACGATAAGAGTAGTAACTAATGAGCAGTTGGTGACGGACGAATAATTTTTAAGTTTTGTTGCGGAATTGGTATCAGTAGATGTAGAGAAAAGCAGGAGGTAGCTGAAGAATCAGACTCTAGGAAGAGCATTAAGTTGATGTGCAATGAAGATCGGAAGGTCAGAGACGAATTTGAGAAAATTATGCTTGGGTATTTATGGTTATAGACTTAGGAAAGATAGTTGAAATACTTAAAATAAAATAAAAATTGCACCGGAAGTTTAGGAACAAACGCACGGTGATAATGGCTTAAAAAGAGACAGTCCTTTTCCTGAGAGTTGTAGACCCATTGATGAATCAATGACAATGCTATCTTTCCGATCTAAAAGATATAAACTCAGACAATCTAGAAATGGCTAATCACGTAATATTAATGAAAATTTAATTCCAAATAAATTATCATTTTAAGGCTATCATGTATATGTATATACAACATTAACATGCCTCGATATATATTCATCAATAATTTAGAATTTTATTCTTATATTTAATTATGATTCCGATGAAAACCAATGAACCTTTTAATAAAAATTCGAAGTCTGCCACAATTCGAAAGCTCTTAAAATGGATCAATAACTTCGTTAAATTATGCTATTAAAAAAGCATACTGGTGCATCAGTAATTACAGAGAAGATAGAAGTGTTTTTGCATTATCGAAGAGCTCAATGTTTCACAAACATAGTGAATACCAACAGCTTCAAATACTCCATTTCTGGAAGCTTTAATTCTTAAAAGGCCAGAATATTATCCTCAATTTTGACATATTTTGGGATGTTAGTCTAAGAATCATTTAGTGATGCATATTTTATTTTAAATGGTTGTAAATTACTAATCATTAACTAAAAGGAAGAGGAATCAGTGGATAGGTGAGTAATATCAAGTTCTTCCCAACATTGTGAATCACAAATATCATGACTGGACCAACCGCCATTCATCGAATGGTCCCTTGTCTGGCCAATCAAATTCGGTCACAATGGATATGAAAGTTGATTACTACTAATTGTTTTTCTTTCAAATAATTTCATGCGTATTTTACAACTTATTACTGGTCACTTCATACTTGTTATAATATACCCACTCCATTAAGTCGAGTACATTCTACTTGTATAGTCTTTGACTCGACGTTGGTGATCGGTCATCTTTGGTTTAGTGAAGACGTTCTAGCATTATATTCCTATTATGCTATCATCCTTTCAATCACAAGGCGATTAATCCATAAAGGTTATTTTGTACTGGTATAAAACCCACCCACTTAAATGACCCTGACTTCATTTTACTGCCTTAGAGTCACTTTGAGCAATATTTTATAGGAGAAGAATATGCATTTCACTAGAATGAATTTGTCATGCAAAATTGACGATTTTTCGATTGCTGTCTATCGTCCATAAATCACTTAAGTACACATTATGACCAAATTTTTATTGTTGTTATCGTCAATTGTCATGACATAAATTCTCAATTCTCAAAATTATGAGAATGATGACGTCAGCAATTTTTATCTACTAGTGACATTTCAGTAGAATTATTTACCTTTCAGTAAATCTACAAGACTGTTTTTTCGTATCCATTTAATTTAACTATATTTCGCCTATTAGACCGACTTTTTAAAAGTAATGGCACATTGCTTAATACAATATCTATCTAGAACTTTCAGACCAAAATGATTGCTCTTACAGTATGCATAGAGTATTTATTTAAAATAATATCCAATCCACTTCAACAGTGCAGTAATTGTGTCTCAAGTTTACCAGACTCCATGGATTGTTTCTTTTTAAATTTGCATTCACGCGTATATTGGATATTGGTACTCCCAGGTGATCGAAAGAAGACTTCCTATAAAGGTCTCCAAAAGTTTTAATTATCAGAAGCGTGTCAAGTTATTACTCTACGGGGAAATTCAGAATTTAGTTGTTCAAGTGGAAGGTTATTGATGAAATATTACGAAAGTACGCAGATCGATGCAAAATGCTTAACCGCTATTCTACATCTACTGTTAATTCAGAACCTATGAGCAGGGGAAAATCTGATGCATTCTACCTGCAAGACATTTTGTTAATCTAACAAAAGTCTGTTATATTAAAGATAGTTAAAGATCAGCTCGCTACTGGGCTTATGAAATTTTATGATCAGACTACATGCAAGATGTTGTGGCAGCGTATGCCCGCATATTGATAGCACTGAGAGGTAACTTCGAGACCACCCGCGGGATGTGAATTATTCATCTCTAGTTATAGCAAAGGCTTTGTGATCCAGTGACGTCCTATCTAAAATACCCTCTATTACGTGGAAAATGTTGCCATTGTATTACTTCGATTATGTTAAAGAATTTTTTAATGAAGGGTTTAACTAACGGTGAGCTGACTGCGATGTAAAAATTTGAAAAATTCGATGATGTACAGTATTAAAAGGAACTCATATATAAACCAAGCAATGGGCGAGTAAATACATTTCATAAATGGGTATAGCGCGCTCTCTAACCAAAATGTCGAAATCGAAACACAGTAAGATGTGTCGCAATTAGCAAACAAATGTGGTATGTACTTCTTAGAGTCTTTTATTTTGACCCAGTTTATCTTGACTGTACTCTGCCTCATACGATTAACGCCGATCATACTATTATGGTGGTTATTTAACGGGATGTGGTTTGCTTCCAAGCAAGCCCAAACTAGGTGGGAATATTCGGTGACGTCTCTGTCTGAGCCTGACGAATTGATTAATGTGCACATAGGAAATCGCGTTTTTTAAATTTTCTTCGGAGAAGTTATTTATCGATAATCGCAAAAAGTTTCTTCATATTATAGCCACCAATAATACCTAAATTTATGCTCACTCATGAACATATGTTTCCGAATTTGTGTCAATAAACGCTACTGTTAACATTTTAGTAGACATGCAACGATAGTGGGGTTTTTTATTCTTTAATTTGGCTTTATTTGAAAAGGATGTTATCGGTATACTTTCACCAAATGAATTCATACCTAAGTGAATGTCGAATATTAGCGCTAAATAAATATCTGCCAGTCTCATCGACCTGCCATTTACCGTAGAACTTTACAAGTGAATCGAGGTGGTATGATCAACCACTCAATTAAATCAATCGAACAAAATGTAACAAAGATCTTGAACATAGTCTCACCGATGAAAGTTGGAGTCAAATCCCTATAATTTGAGCATTAATTAATAACATAATGAACTACATGTCCTCTGAGAATACGGACAACTCAATGCTTTAAGGAGTTAGCTAATGTATGAATCTTGATATTCTAACTTCAGTGTCTCCTTCTTCGTAACTGTCTTTCACGTTTCACACCTTATTGGAATAGTCTACTGTTCCACTTCCTTAGGTAATTTTTCACTTTTTAAACTTGCTTATCAAAGGAAATAGTAGTAAAACCTACTAATTAATAGTTGGCAAGCTAAAGTTTATGAAATTTAATATAGATTGGAAAAACCAATTGATAGAACACTGAATTTATACCAACAATTTCTTAGTTGCACTCATCAATTGAGTAGAAGTTATTTCGATACCAAATTATTGTTTCGAATTTTTAAATCCTCTGGAAAAAAATTATAATTTTGCACTAGTATTTATGTATAATTTTGCATGCTATTTGAAAAATTACACCTTGTCACGAACTTTTCCATCTGTAAGAAAATCAATGAAGTCATGTTATAGGTGGATTAAGGTCATTTAATTTACCTTCCTAATAGAAAAGCATTAATAGGTCCTTTATCTGCCAATAATATGGTTATCGAATTTTTAAATTATATTAGATCAATATAAAAATCAATTATACGGCTTTGGAAGGCAAATAGGAAAAAAATTCATATAGACATACTAATTTACTGATCAACTGGAGCTAACGAGTAAACGGACATCATGAAATATGCTTTAGGACCTAGACTGAATTTGGCCCCCTAAAATAGTCCTAGAGAACACAAAAGTGCAAATCGTTAGTTATTTAGGATAAAATTATGCTATTATTTTTCTTGCAATTCGTCTTAATGATAATTTAATAGTCACTGACCAATAAAAACTGTGAGTTAACAACATTGGTTCTGTATAAATCTTCTGAGTTCCTTCTTAAACTCTCGACATGGCATCTCATCTCGTTTAACCCTTTTAAAATTAGTTGTATTTGTTTAACATGTCCACCTAAAAGTCCTTCATTATCCGCTTGTAAATGATACTTCACATTTGGTTTTGCAGAATAAAAACAAAGTGGACATTAATCATCAGATGTGTGCTAAGGAGATCGTCATCGGTATCCATACTGAAATTGCAAACAGACCTGTCATGCTCAAAACTAATTCCAGATGACTAAAAACAGAACATTCATGTTTCACGATACGAGGCTGCGAAGTAGATTACACGGAGAGGAAATAGATAATTAATCCTTGGATGGACAATGTTGGCATTAATATACGATTAGAAAAACTCTACATCATTTGTCCTCTAAAATCATCAGGTTAGCTGCTTTTTTATGTAAAGTCCAATGAGGCTCTTCTCATCTAATGGTTATCTTTCACATCATACGGAAAATATGGACGAATTAATGTGATGCACTTCTGTAGCCATCTATTTTAAAATCTTTATGTCCGTTCGCTAACAAAGATAGCATTCGATATTCAAGGTGCGTAAGGTATCTTAGCGCTATTATACTTTTGTGATTTAAATTGACCTGATAATAATTAATGTATTTTTGTATCAGAAGATCTTGTGTCAGACACTACTACAGCTAATGAAATGAAAGGACACGCTGTCATAGTGCCTATAAAAGCGAAACACAGCAGTTCAGAAATTTTCAAGACTTGTAAAAGACGCCAGATCTTTTGATCGCAAAAAGGAGCTGGATAAATGAAAACAATGGAAATGAAGTGATCGTCACGAGGAAAAGAAAAGAGCATTGTCAACGCTCTGCTGACTCATTTACTTGGAACACCTGAGTTTGTCAGGAGCATGGATGGCATGATCGATGAGAATCATGGGAAATCAATGCTCGACATCTTGCCAAACATCTTCAAGTGTTTGAAGAAACAACAATTTACACGGAATTTTGTTCATCAAAACCTCGGACACAAATCGTGCGTCCCTAGGCAAGGTCAGTTTATGTGGACAAAAACAACTTAAGAGAAGCATTTAACGAATGCAAAACCACTCTTAAGCAAATTGAAGTACTCAGAAGAGCGGGGATGTCTTTGGTTTTATCCCCACGAAAATAACCTCCCGCAAGATGGAAAGTCAATCCAAGAAATGATAGGTGGCTATGCGCAGGGAACCCAAGTGAAATTCTAACTGTTATGGGCACGAAGTTTTTAGCAACAGTGATGATTTGTCGTGTTGTTAGCGGTGAGGGAGGGGCATATCATGACTCCTCAATTTCTCTACGGGGACTCAGAGCCACTGCAGATGTCCATATCGAGATTCTTCAAACCATCGTTGTTAAGCCTTGCATGGACAGCGTAGCCTATGAGGGAAGACCCTAGATCTTCCAACAAGATTTGGCTTCAGCCCATAAAACTCTCAGGATTGGATAGCCGAAAATTTTCATCATCATGACACACCAAACTTATGGCCGCCCCTTAACTACTCACCGGACCCTAACTCTTCGCATTATTACGTGTAGGGGGAGGGGGTAAGAGGTTGTTGAAAAGGAAGCTAATAAATATCCCCATACCACCAAATTCTCCCTGATGGAAGTAATAACCTGAGCAATGGAGAACACCAATAAAAGTCATTTCCTCAAAGCTTGCATCCGCTTTCGGACCCGAATTGAGTGAGTGAAGGAAACCGAAGAAGAGCATATGGAAAAATCTAGGTCAATAGGGAATATATTTATTTGATTTGTTATAAGAAATTGTAAGTTTCAAACATTAACAGTCTCATTTTCTGTGTTTTTAGCAGTGTGTACGGTGTCCTCAAGTGCCTCACACACCCTGTACTATTCGGACAAACGGTTGCATAGCTGCAGTAGGGGTTATATAGGTTTGAGAACGAGCAAAGAGATTTTAATCATGGAATTCGAAATAATTATTTCTTTCCTTCTTATCCTGAAGAATATATGCTACTACTTTTGCAAACAATTTTTTCGAAGAGACTCAAGGTGAATCCGATTTCAACCTTCAGGTCGGTATTCTGAAATGTATTCCTTCAACCATTCGAACCAGAAATTGATCGATTTTTATGCACCTCCTTCAGTTGTGGTAGATGTTCAATGGTATGCCAAATAGAATTCTTTGTATGGTTCATCATTCAAATTAGTTATTTGTCCAAAATTATGGGCTGAATAGTCAGGAATAATTTCGGCCTTTGATACCCTAGGTATCTTAATTCAAAGTGGCATTGTCAGATGAAATTGACAAACAGTCCGCCCCTGAATTCGGAAACAAGTAAAATAATCCAAGGGGGAGGGGTGGAGGGGAGAAGGGAAATTGAGAGTACTAAAATGTTTTACCTCAGCCAACATTCGCGTTCCATTTTAGCCCAACTTATCAGCTGTTTTGCTGCTTCGTCGTCCAATTTCGCCGTTCAAACTTCAGGACTTGTTCCTGAATTAGCTTATGTTCATGATGCCTCGAGCTTATTAAGAAGATTATCAGTCTGGTTCATTGAACATAGCTTTTCAGTGCATTATTTTTCACGAATAATCAAGAAAAACTTAAATTGGAAGAGATTTAGAGTAAAAAACTTAGTATTTATATTTCTGCTGGCATTTTAGGTAGCGATCCATAACTCATACATTGACATGACCCAATCGTGCCGCAAACCATATTCAAAAGTCAATAAATTTGCTCTGAAAGGACAACAGACAGAAGTCACGTGAGGTCACAAGTGAGGTCAGTGGTCAGTCGAAATATGTTTCCATGGTTAAACATATATTTATTCTAAATGTTGGCAAATTGCGTGTAAATTGTGTTAACTACAGTCATTACATCACTCTTAGATAACATTATTCTAAAATATTCATGCCACCTGCCAAATATTTTGGCAGATACAACTACTCAGAGCAACAGACTAGACATTGCACATTTTTCCTCCAGAATAATCCAAGTTGACATCGTGAATGGACGCTACATGTTCTAATTTTACAACATGCGAATATTAGAATTCATGCTCTGTTTTCTGAATGAGCACTTTATCGCAACGACAAAGTTTTATTGACCGGTTGGACGTTTGGTCAGTTGCTTCACATTTAACGCAATAAAGCTAAATTTACTCAAGGCGAAAAAGTTCTCTAATATTTCGGTCCTAAAAAATAACCTTACAATATTCTTGAAATCTAAGATGCTTACTAAAGATTTTAAGGCAATTTCTCAAATATACTGATCATATGTAAACCAAACCGCCGTACAGTATTTCCACATTATTAGTGAAATTACAACTCTAATAGTCTCTTTTAGTCAATTGCAACATTAATAAGTCCTTCATTTGGGTCAACCAGTGCATTAATATACTTCTATTTTTCTTTCTCCATAAGAAAATAGTTTAATAGGAAATATATTTTCCCTTTGGACGCATTATATATGAAAGCCTAGCCTAGAAACTAGTCATAATCAGTTGACTATTGATAGTATTTATCAACACCATGCTATCATCCTATGACATTATTTAGCTTACGACCTCGTTGACCTCTAAATCAATAATGTCATATTCGTATTTATGCCGACATTTTCTGATACCATTATATACATATACCACCCTTTTAACCTGACTCATTTCAATTTAATACCATACATTAAAAAACAGGTAAATTTTTTCTATAAAGGGTAACTTTCAAACGTCATTTAAATTCAAAAGGCCAAAGAAAATGCCATTCGAAATGCACTCCTTTTAGAGTTATTCTCCGTTTAATAGCAATTACAGTGGAAGGCTTTTTAATGGAATCTGAAAATGATGTTATCTATATTCGTGACACCAATCGTTCTTGAAGATTCTTGCTGTTCGCTACATTTTAATGAAATATTTGTTAAATGAGGCAATTCCTTAACTTAAAAGCCTGAGTACTGGACACTTTTTTCGCCAAAATGTCCAAACCCGATATTAAAAATTCATATTTTTTATTGTGAAAATTTTTGAAATTATATTTTCTATTCATGAAACACTTTTAACCACATGATTGTTTATTGCATAAAGAAATTATGCCAATAGGGAAACAATTCATGGCGCAAAGGAATTCTCTCATGTGATCGGTCTATCATGGCTACAGCAACCAACGAAATTGATTTCAATTCCTCAACTGTGATTCCCCTGATCGAAGAAATTCGTATATGATCAGTGAAATTTAACACTGTCCACTTTCAGTGAATATTCACAGGGAAGAAAGCAGAGATGACTGTTCCGCAAACATAATGATCGGCTACAACGTCAGGTGCTCATTTTCTGGATGTCTCAATCTTACGAAAAGCTGGAGTGTCTAATAAGATATATAGGGGGATATCATCCATGAAAAGTTAGTCTATCTTAGAAGGATTTTTGAGACGACGCTTAGTGCATATATAAATTAATACTTGACAAATTGACAGCAACTAAAAGTTACCGCCTCTATACCTCAAACTAAGATAATCAGTGAAAAAGTGGAAATCCTAAATTCAATGCTTAAAGTTCCACATTATTTCTTCAATATTAATATCTGAAGCTGCGCATCCGCTCAATCAGTTAAACTAATATAATGATTTATGAACCACTTTCAATAAGAAATTAATCCTTCGTCTGGAAAATATAGCTAAGGAAAACAACATTGATTGATTATCATTGCGGATATTCCAACGTATTAAGCATCCCATCAAAAATCCATACCCTAACCTGGTACGTTATAATGGTCTGTGACATGTTGAAATTTCTCGAGCTGCGGTTCGTTTTGATATGAAAACAAAGGGAACATTAATCACCAAGACTGGGCATAGACTTCCTGTCTCTGTCTGTAGTATTTGAGGTAAAAAAATAACGCAAGCACTTCAGCCATGCTCAAAACAAAATTTCAGACAAATTAGTGAATGAGGCATCTCGAACTGACCATCTGTCCTCCGGTTATTCATTTTGCCTGTGTCTTTCAAGTTCAACTTTTGGTATCCACTTCAGTTTAAGTACACCCTACCGTAAACTTTTCAGTAGCAATATTTAGTTATTAAATTATTTATTATTTAATTACTACTGTTATAATTTAACATCGTTGTTTCTACTATCAATATTTTTATTAAATATTTCACTCTATCAATTTGGAGTATAGACCATTGCGTGTATGCACTTTATTCGTGAAAGTCCGATAGTTCAAATATATTATCGATTCACTCCCAGTGAGCGGAATGACCGGCCGCTCTGGTTAAGTTTATCTAATAGTGGGACATGCAGAATTTGAGTTTCTCACAAGAATGACCCAATAATACTAACCCCTAACCTAAGAAGAACGTTGGAAAACTCCTTCCTAAATGGCCTTGGTTTATCTCCCACGACTTTCGAAATGAATTGCATTTATTAAGTAATGGATTGATTTTAATGCTACCGATTTATAAAAAAAAACAAACTTAAGTACAAACCGCGTTAATCGTATTGCAATCAAAATATATAATTTTTACGTGGCGGTTTTTAAACAAATTTTATAATGAAATACTCTTTTATCATGGAGGGTTCCCAAGAGTCATACTTCGAATATCATTTATAATTATATCGGCATAAAAATTTTATGAACTAGGTGTTCAAAGAACGAATATGAAAGGGTCACAGGTCATAAATTATCGATCTCCTATGATCACTAGACATTTTAATATCGCCTTTGTGAACTTAATTTATGACATAATGATATGCATGTAAATGAAATTTAAAAATTGCTTCTGATTACGACCATTTCCTCTCGAATATTCTTGCAATTCGTTTAATTTTCCGGTGATATATTCACCGACAAATACAATATTGAGATCTAATGGTCGAGATTTCGTACAAATACTGTGTTTAAGAAAACCTCATTATTGCATATCGGTAAATATTTTTGTTTAAAAACACACTCGTATTCTTCAAGAAGCTTGCTTAAAATATGTGTAGGCTGAGTTTCCCAAATATGTATTGATGAAATTGTCCAAGTTCTCGAAAATTTTAAACAAATTAGGCGACTTAAGATAAAAAAATTATACAGCAAAGTTGTTACAAAATGTAAATAGTATTGGCGATTAATAATTTATTTGTCTCCATAGTCTTATTAGATTTTCATGCATGTACTTCGATGCATGGATATCATTTTAATCCCCTCACTTAAAAGACCTGCTCGTGTTTTTTGAATTTTGTGATATAAGCAGCATCAATATCGCCATGCTATTTTTTTCAAATAAAATAGATTTTTGTCTGGGAAATTTTGGGGTTCGTGGAGATGTGTTTATTTGTCTGCATCTAGGATAAAAATCATGAAAACCAGCATTGTAGGCATCAGATGACTTCTCAAGGCGTTTTGTTGTTTTCTTTGAGACTCGGCTTTAATAGTGAGACAGTTGTGGGTTGATGATTGCCGATCGGATATTTGACAGGTTTAAAAATGTTATCTTTTTAACGTCAAAAATAATTTCTACTGCTGCAGCTGCTGCTGATTTTCATTTTAATCTTTAATTTCTCACAAAATTTGACATGTATTTTGCAAAGGCTAGATAGGACCAAATGTATTTTGCTAAACTTGCCTATGTTACAATAGTTTGAAAATAACTAAGCTTTCCCATGTAATGATTAGTGTTGTTTCTCGATGTTCACACGTAAAGTTTGGTCAGATAATCTAATCAGTTGAAACGTCTAATCCTTTACATAGATTTTAGAATATAATTGGCAAATGAGAGCCCACTTTTAGCTTGAATGCAGTCTTAATTTGTAATAACCTCGAATCTCAGTTTCTACCGACTTACAGCTTTACAACCTTACATATGAGAGTGACCCCATAACTCCATCTTTTATGCTTTGTCAATTCGGATCTGTACTCTCAGACGCTCTTGAACAGTTTTCTGAAATAAAAAAATGTTAGAAAATATAAAACTTTGTTCTTGAAAACTTCCAACTGATGCTATTTTGGCAATAATTACTTTCTAGATTGAACCCCAAACATTTTATTTTTTCGAAAGCCTCGAGGCATGTATGCAAAAATCACGATAGAAGTCATTTAGAAATTACGAATTTCAGGTCGAAATCTCCCTATTTTCCCTTATCATCACCTCAGCATACATAATAATAAAGATTATGCAACTCCCTCCCCAAAGCGATTTGCCGATGTGACATTTAACTCGAACATATCTTTATTCTAAAGACCATCATGAGTCGAAATATGTGTAGATCAACTAAATCTTAGTTCTGAAAGCTGTCGAAAGAGATATTGAATTAGTTTAAAAAATTTTCTAGCCTTCCACGAAAGATTTTCTGGAGCCACTCTTATGAGAAATATGCATTCTACTATCTCTCCTGCTGACCGGAATTAACATCCACATCTCTAGATGTACTAGGATGAGAATTAATCTAGTGGTCTCGAATTGACAGGGGTGCACACTAACCACCTGATGGAAATAAATCCATTTGTTTAAAGCTTGTATACAGCATACGAATTGGGCAATAGGATGCATAACTTTGAAGTTATCGTATATTGAATAGAGAACACCTCAAAGCTTTATGACTAACTTAACATTACTTTGGCATTCTTTTCAAACTTTGATTTAGTTCTGAAGATTGTATTCATGAAAATATTTTCTTTCATTTCCTTGAGTACATTTGAATTTAGCATAATGATTTGAAAGCACACATCTGGTAAACCAAAAATTAGGAAGGGTGGTTGCATGTTGGATACAGCAGGTGTACCATGAAGAAACTGACTACGCAGCCATTCGCTAATAGTTTTCATAGGCCACATATTATATTCACAAGAATTTCCTTCGTCACGTAATTCACAAAATAATTCTCCTTCAATCGATAGCAGAAGAAAGTCTACACATGTTTGAATAGATAAACACACTCATTATTATTAATCGCATTAATACAAAAATTTTTACAATTTTTAAGTGTAGGAAGCAACTGAAAAGTATATAACATTAACCGAATATTTAAGCCATGCGATAAAAAAATTTTCAAAATGCCAAAGTTTGAATTTTGTTGGAAACACATATTTGAAGGCAGTTAAATCAACTTTTAGAGTTAAAGGCAAGCTATGGGTTGAATATAATTTCACAGAAGTTTTCTGAGGAGTAAAAGATGAATGCGTATTGATTTGGAACTGTGACAGTGACACAAATTGGTTCTTTGAATAGGAACTTTCATTTCAGTACATCCTGTTCGCTAATGAATAACATAATTAAATCCGTTTGGTAAAAAAATCCCCATCTAAGATACGAAAAGGTGAAAGTGATTTATGAACATTCAGATATATTCTTACCCATAAACCCTCCCCATTTACAGATATTATAGCATTTTACGTTGGATTTGAGCTTTAATTGTTTATGGTTAATAGAATCGTACATGCTTAGAGTATGGGATTATTTGCAGAAAAAGAACCGATGCTCTTTGCACTATCAAAGAGACTGTAGCAACCGCACGATGATACATAGTTCTGCTTAACCTGAACAGGAACAGAATGACTCACAAAGGGTTTAAAACAGACAACCACCATATGGATGCTGTATTTTAGTCTTTATTTACAATCCCACTTTCCCACACGTAGTTTAAACGTATAACTCAGCTCTCCTTTCTACAGTCCTCTCTCTTACCTCTCTCCTTTTCACTGCTATCGTCTGATACACCACCAGTTCATCTCAACTCTAGTTCTCCGCATTTGAACAAGACTGTTGCCTCCTGTTAGCCTTTAAAGATCATGATATTTTTAAAGGAGATAAGATTGTAAAAGCGGCTTTACTGGGATTAACACTACTGCTTCACAAACATGATGATCAAGTATTATACAAACCATCAATTATCAAAAGTCATCTGCAATCCGGATATTAGTTTATTTTCGACGGACTTTAGGAGAAATACTATCGGAGAATCAGAATCAAAGCATAGGTCATTGATGAACAAATGGAAATCCAACAGACCCATACACTTCTACCCTCCCCAAAAATCCGTAGTACTCAGTGCTCGAATAATACAACGTATTCTTGCTTTACAAATAAAGATGCAAAGCGTAATGTCAGCTGTTTTCGACAGCTTATCTCGCAAAATCATAATATTTGAAGTGTTCATGGGTTTAAATGAAAGTCTTCCTATTTATCATACCCTAAAAATTAATTGAGTCATCAGGAGTTAAGGAGAACCAGAAAGAGCCTGCACAAGGTCATTCCTAAGACAATGCTCATTCCTGTTTATAAAAGGGTAAATCTATACCTCAAGAGAATTCGAGTAAAAGTAAAAACTCTGGGTGAATGCTCACAGAAAAGAAAGTAATGCTCTTGTACCATCTACTGGGTTATTGTTATTCTGGCGCAACTATCAACGGGAAATTTCATCGTCAGTTTCCCGTGGAGGTGAGTCTTATAAATTCTAAGTGTGTTTGAAACACTACATGAAGAAATTTGACCGTCAGCGTGATAAAACAACACTACATATTATTCCAAACTGAGAAGCAAAAGTCCCGAATTCCATTGACTTTTTGCGACGCCACTTCTCCATAAATATAGCTAGTTCTCACTGCCGGTAATGCTATTAAGCATCCATAATCTCATTAAGTACCACACTATGGTAAATTGACTGGGTTGGCTTACACTCTGCAAATCTACTGTGACTTTACTAATACTATGACCCCAAAATTGGTACCAGTCTAAGGAATCAACATATCCTTTCAAAAAAGGCAAATTTCCTCAAAATATCTAAAACTAAATTTATTCTAAACTTTCACTATGTACAAAGAATACACAAATTGAAGTAGATTGTAGCAAAAAGATCATTCAGAGCACCCTCTGGATTCTTTCACATGATCATATAAACTAGTCGGAGGAGTACACCGGATTTCGCTGGATTTACAGAGGGTAGGATCACTAGGATCGTGTGCTGTTTGATGATTGGAGGCAGATTGACTATCAGGGAATCGAACAGAACAAAAGTTGCAACCAAATTCTCCATTCTTTACTGAATCACTTTCTTCAGTTTTGATTATCATTTTTTTCGGAGCAGAAAGATCAAGAGGCGCTTCATCGGGTTGGGTAGAAACAGAAGGCACTCTTTGCGGTTGGGGTTGTGGAAACACGGGCATTGTTCCAGGAGCGAAATCAGTACCAAGGGAGGTTTGGGTAGAAATAGGGGGTACTGTTAGGTGGGACTGAGGAAATACAGACATTATCCCCGGAGCAAAACCAGTACCAAGGGAGGGCCTAATTAAAGTTTCTATAAGTTTTATCTGACCTTCAGAAACCAGTGGCATGGATGAAGGATTAAATGAAAGAGGAGAAAATGGGAGACTGGGTGAAAGAAGAGAAAATGGATGAGTTTCTTGAGTTCCCTCAAGTGGTTGAACTGCCAAAGAATTCATATTATCCGGTAGACTTCCGTCAATATTCATTACTACAGGCCTCCCATGTTTGTGTTTGCGAAGATGTTGTTTAAGACTGTGAAGGTACTTTGCGGCGTATTTACACTCCGAACAACGATACTGATAGATATTTGAATGGGATTTGCTGTGACTATTCAACATTGACTTATTCACACACACATAATTGCATTTGTCGCATTTAAATGGTTTTTCTCCTAAATGATTTTTCATATGGTAATCGAAGTGGTGCGCATATTCAGTCACAAAGGGGCAGAGCGTACATTGTAAGACGCGTTGGGGCTTCAAATGCTGTTTTAGATGGGTCCATAACTCAAGCTAAAGGAATAAGAAGAAAATCGTTATTATATTTTCCATATAAAGAGGTCATCCCATCAGCCTCCCTTTATTACGAAAAAGTATATCATAAGGATTGCATAAGAGCAAAGTAGTTAATGCCTTATCCGTAATGTCAGTGGACACAAGTCGATGCCAACAGATTTGGTTATTTCCGGCCCTTAAGTGTCAAGCTTCTAGCTAGGGACGCTTCATGATGCTATCCCTCTACCTGCGGCAAGTGTTGCAAAAAGATTCCCTAAATGGCTAGGATCTGGATTCTGGACGTCAAATTGCTAGATATTTCATAATACTTCCTTCATCTTTGATATAGAAATCGGCTTATAATTTTTCGGTTGTCACTAGGCCATTCAGTGATGAAAGTCAAACAAGCGCAAGCCTTAACTTTAGCCATATGACTAATTACATGACTGAAATCACTGAACACCTGTCCTCTCTATTACATGAACTAAGTTCTACTCTCCCTGCGGCTCTTGATTACTGAAATATCCCAATCCCCCGACCTCCACTTCCCTTTGGATGAGGTCAAAAAGTAAGGGGAATTTTTAACCGATAAGTAAAAATAAACAGCTGGCCCATATCTTCCCCTGCGTATGATTCATTTAGATATGGAAACTGATTATCAATGCGCAAAATTTGATTAAATGTTCAAATTTAATTAAGCCGCGTATGCTTAATCTAAGTTTATCTAATTGGATTGAACTTACAATTAAAATTAATGTCAGGAGTGCTTACTTTATCGTGAGTGGAAAAGCTGCAATCTCTGCATTTGAAAGTTCTGACGCTTTTAGAAGAGCGCTTGACAGATTTACCGGAAAAATTTTTTGGTTGGGTCTCGGAATGAAATGCTTCTATGTGATGGCGTAGTCGTCCTTCCGTACGAGATGTATAATCACAAAATTCGCAATGATACGGATAGTGATTTCGGAGATGCTCTTCAAAGGCACTTCGACTTTCTCCTAAAACATAAATCAATACTGGTTAGGGAAAACACTAAAATTGTGTAAGTCAAATGCTACTCACGTCTAACACTTCGTAATTCGTCAAATTATAAATCAATATTAAGGGTATTGATTTTTAACTTTTAAATGGAATTGGAGAACAGTAATGTCCCTTATTAGGGCCTTCTCACAAAAATACCAGACTTACGATAACTGAAGATTTAAGGCTCTGTTAAACATTACGACAAGGCTAATCTTAGGATTTCGCTCTCGTAAAGCCATGATGTGTAAAAATCCACCTGAGCAGACACCTTTGTGAAATCCCGCGGCCAAGCTGAATGAGACTTCGCCTTAGAATTACTATGAAAAAGCTCTCCAGTTCTCTTACCTAACTCCCCCTCTGAATTGCCAAATGCCAAGGAGAAAATAAAGACAATAAAAAGAAAGTTTACACAAAGTCAAAGCTAAGTCAAAACGATCAAGATGGAAACGAAATCTTTGGTTTGATCGAGCTCTTATGCCTGAAACAACCAATAATATCGATACCCATCTCCAAACAGTAAATCTCCACTTCAAGAGAATTCCAGCAAAAAAACACTAAAGCTGCGAATTTCAGGCGAAAATTCGCAGAAAAGACAATACTTCCTACTGATGTCTCAGGCATAGCGATACATAAGGGCTTCCAGTTTCTGATTTTAAATCACAGAAATCAAATATCAAATGGCATTCTCAACGTTGACTTCAGATCTAATGTGAGTCTCTTCAAAGTATCTATGGGAAAATCAGCAGCAAATATTTTTCCCAGCTGAGAAAAAAGCAAAAACACTGAATCCCAAATCTAACTACATTTCAACAAGTTATTTTCCCCCATCTATATCTCTACATTCAGTTGTTCGAATAATATAAATACTTTATTTCTTAATATTAATGAACGGTTATATAGATTGATTTTAATTCGATCTAGCCGATTCTTTTCACGTTAGCCCAACAGCCGTACTATTTGCGAAACTGGTGCATGACTTATCTGATACAACTTTTAACGGCCATTAAAAATTATACCGGACTGTCTAAAAACAGAACAAAGTTAATTTCTAATCGGCTAAAATCAGGGGAGAGGGTGCAATCCAGCATGGTAAGTTGAGGTCACAGTTGGGTCACATATACTATCCGAATTTAAACGATGGACAAATACGTGTTATCGAATTTTTAGTTGGCGACCCCACATGTAGAGATTTTTGGCTTAGGTTATTATGTAAATAAGTTAAACTTTTCGTGAATGCAGAAAACAATTCAACTTTAAAATACTTTTCTGACTACGATGAAGAAAATAAAAATTCACTTAAATGCGTTTATCTGAGAATAGATGAAGAAATAGGCTCCCTCTACACACAGGCACCCTAATATTCTACGCATTCCAGTGCATACACTCCTTTTAAATTTGGCAACTAATCATTTGCTGCACTCTCAAGAGTTAACATCATCTCCGTCTTTTTAATTTTATCAACAGATTTTTATCTTTTTTTATATTTTGTCCCAGTGATGAAAAATAACTTTCTCGTTAACATATTAGTCATAATTCAGACATAGAAATAATGAAACTGGACTCAATAGTTCCCACGCTTAAGAATCGAGTTAAAACAAGTCCTGACAAACACAAAGGACACCGATCATCAATATCGTACTTCCTACTTAACCACCCCTACCCAACCACCCACATCTCGTTAACATACTGTCTAACAGTGGTAGGATGATTTCTCTGGTTAAGTGTCCTCCGACAGGATATAAATTGGATCCCCAGTACAAAAGACGGACACTTGTTGGGGCCATTTTTTAAGGCATCCGCCAGGTCTAGACGATTGAACTTGTCGCGGTGTCGCTTTCAAATTTGTCAAACCGTTGTTCCCACCCATTCCCCTACCCTCTTTGCAAAGGGCCACCTGCAAATTTGTGGCTTATTACACCTCAAAAAGATAAATTGAAAGCCGCCAAATTTATCAGCTTAGATATTGGACGTCAAATGTAATTACTGTGTACCTATCCAAATCCCCAGTATTAAAGTGAGATTAGAAAAAATACTACTTACCTGTGTATGAACAGATGTGGCACACGAAGATACCCGTTGTAGATCGTTTAACTGAGCCGGTAAAAAAATCCATTTGACCTGAGGAGGAGTTCACCGAAGGTTCACTTTCACGTCCATCATTCGTCGTCATGTGTTCTTGACCTTAAGGAAGAAAAGATCATAGTGACACTCGAAACCTAATGAAGTTTAAATTTAATATAAGTGGTTTTCATAGGAATGATAATAAATCGGCAAAAAATATGTGACTAAATATCACTTTTGCGAATTTTAAAAATGGCATGTCTACTTACTGGTTCTGCTTTTGTCAGAGGCAACAGACAACCAAGAGGGGGAATTTAAGGAAGTAGGAGAAATCTTTTTCGGATCACCTGTAGATGGTGTACTCCCAGTAGAATCATTGATATTTTTCGCATCTATTTCTATTTCTAAGGACTTTCGTTCTGAGCCCGTTGAAGTTAAATCCAGCCGGGTATTTCCAATTTCGGCCATTTTGGTTAAGCCTTGAAGAATGGTTGAGCTGAGGAAAAAACTAAAAAATATATGAATGTTCAGTTTTTTGTAAAAATATTTACTTAATAAATACCCTAATTTAGGTCGATCTTGGGAGCTAGTTAGCTAGACACCAACTCTGTTTAAAAAATCCACTGCAAAAATTTTCATCATCATATGTTTTTGTCTACGTGTACAGACACTGTGCTCTACTTTACTGTTAACATATGTTAACAGGGTCATGAAGTCTGTGTTTCTGATCTCCAGCTTATCCAAAACATCAGAAGGTTTTTATTGATCAAATAAAATGAGCTAAGCAATATGTAGTCACCACGACTACAATTAGAGAGACGTTAAATTTAGCTCAAAATATAAGGTTTTAGCTTTCAACTACTGCCCTTATTAACAACAAAGAACTGGAATGCAATAAGGAAAAGGAGTCTCATAATGCCACAAAAATGAATTGCAAATCTACTATTTCAAGATTGATTATCGGAGTAACTATAAAAAACCCGCATTTTCCGCTTAACTATCATGAAGCAAATCTGGAAAAATAATGCAGGATTTTTAGACTACTTCATGTTAAAACGTGTTGAACTGAATGTATTGAAATGCAGAGGTGTTCAAATTAAGAAAAATTGCAATCACTAAAGAGCATTTTGAATGACTCAAAATAAGCGGTAAGGGTAAACCGGAAAAGTAGACTTACTTTGTCATCAGTGGCGATGGGATTGGGGAGCTTTCGAAGTGTTTGATAGCTTGATTGAAAGAAGTTAACTGTTCGCTTAATTCCTGAAATCCGGGATGACTACTTTGCGACGTGTTTGTTGTGTGCCCTGAATGAAATTAATATAATAAATATCATAAAATGGAATAGGATTGCCGTTTCTTTATACCCGCTAATAGATCAACCTGCATGACAAATGAAGCATCTTTTTCGACAAACCAACCCCACAATATGTTAATCTGTCTCTCTCTCAAGCACCCACAAAGCCAATGCTCCAATCCAAATAACTTGTTGTTTTTTCAGTTCTGCATCCTCTTCACCTACGTCAGGATTCATATGATTGAAATTAGCAGACACTTAAACTGAATAACTATAAATAAGTACGCTATACATCGTGGAAAAAAAACAAAGGGATGGATAACTAGGTATCGAACATGCAACGACAAGAATTATATCACAGAATGCTTTAATGAGGCCTATTTAACTTCCGCTCATAAAAAGATGTACTGTATTCTTCAGAGGGAGAGGAGGGAAGCCGACAAATAAAAACCACATCGCCTTTTTGTTCCTTTTCAATTACCGGAAGTGGCTCAAAGCCTTTTTTGGGCAAAACAATTAACGTTGACTTCCGCTTTAATTATGGCCTGGTCTTTTGGAGACATGTACAGCACCAGCCGGATTTGCTGAAGCAACAAGAGAATATTGTAACAAAAAGGTAGAATGGTTCTTTGGATTATTCAAGCATATCTTGGCAAAGTCATGGCAGCGTGTCAAGAAGTTATTAAATTCCTGAAATTCACATGTACTGGAACTATTACTGATTGATCAGAATTTGTGTATTTGTTTGAAGGTACATGATAAACATAAAGACCACGGAAAGTACATAAAATGGAAAGTAACGGAAGTAGTCGAAATCCGAAAAGGTCTACAGCCAAGCCAAAATTCAGAATAGTGAAATCGAGGACTATTAAGAACATCTAAGGTAACCCAAAATTTAGTAAATATATAAAAATGATCTGAACCTACCGCCCGATTTACCAGCCATCAGAAGAAAAAAATGAGGGATGGTTGTCTTTATTCTTTAAATACTAAGTGGTATTAGCTGATAAACCAAGATTGGCTAGCTTTAAAGTGTTCAATCAAATTTTGGGACAATATGATTGGTAGTTTGACGAAAAGCGTAAGCGTGCAATCAGCGCTTTCCTATGATTGACCAATAAAAATAAACCACTCCCAACCCTGTTTCAGAGAGGGAGAGAAGATAGCAGAACCTCAAAATTGTAGATTGAGTAATTTCCAAATTAAAGAACTATCTTC
Organism: Hymenolepis diminuta; assembly: GCA_900708905.1. Classification (NCBI taxonomy): domain Eukaryota; kingdom Metazoa; phylum Platyhelminthes; class Cestoda; order Cyclophyllidea; family Hymenolepididae; genus Hymenolepis; species Hymenolepis diminuta. Next base: position 2,076,671 of record CAADRB010000017.1, read on the forward strand.
ACAATTCAGCTAGGGGAGTGAGTTCCTTCTATCTCTATATACTATTTTATAAATAAACTATTTCCTGCAACAAGCGAAAATTAACTTAATTTGTATTAACCATATGCACATGACTTTAATTACATTTCCCTTATTTAATTAAAATTAATGCAGTTCATATTACGTTCGGTGAATTCTGCGTTTAGAGCTATCTGAACCTAATACCGACCTCTGCCCTTACCAGTAACTATTTAAAATTAACTGAGAGCGATATTTTCCCTCTGAAGTCGTCTAATCTTAAAGTAATATGACCGATTTTGAATTAAAATTAAATTTAGTTTTCCTATTTTCCACTACAAAAATGTTCTACTGGAATAAAATTTTGGTCAAAAAAATAGAATCAACGCAAGACCTTTAAAATATTTTAATCGGGAGATAGCATTTGAACACTCAGAAGAGCGAAATTGTCCAGCATGGGTTGTTCGAAAAATAGTATATACTGCTAGCAGGATAACTTTATTTGAATTCTGGAAACATTTATTTGTCAGCTTTCTCCTACAGAGTATAATTCACTTTATCCATATGTTCAAAGCTCAATTTTCTTAATTTGATCATGTCCGGATTCATATCCGCGATATTCAGGGGCTGTTAAATGGTTACTTGTGCCCTTTATTCATTCCTATCTCCTTTTAACAACGAGTAGATAGATGAAATTAGTAAAGGCGACTTAAAATTAACGATAACAAATCCACGTTTTTCTAATGATAACCTGATAACATTCTTCTACATAATGAAGAGTTCTCTGATTAAAAACCTTGCTGAATGGCATTAATCACATTTACACGTCTTCGCGAATGTAAACTGTTGTTTCACAAATGGGTCGAAATAAAAGTTAACTGCAATTAATTTAAGTTAACCCTATCAGATGTCACCGATCGATTATTATTTAAGGTCATATAAAGGTAAATATTTTGACACTGTGGTCAGGCAATTTGGTCAAAAATAATCCGACCCAAATCGTTGGATCTATTTTATTTATTTACTTCGAGATATGAGATAATGGTATGATTTATCAATTATCGATAAAGCAGATGAATTTTGCAAGGACAACTTTAGTCAACAACCTTTAAAATGGTTGGGATTATATAAGGTCTAAAGCATACACTTTTCGATAACTTTTAACAATTCATGAAACGGAATGTGATGCTTGTTTAAAGTGCGTATTAAATAGATGGTTTAAAACTATCAAAGTAGAAAACAGATTAAGCACAGACAACAGAGGACATTACCACGTGTATGAAGTTAGTCTTACGTAAGAAGCTGTGGCAAATATATTGCAACTGGAAAGCCTACCATTTTATTAAATTTTGTGGAGTTCTCTGGAAGTCAGTTAGTTCTCTTTAGAAGGGTAGGCATGTGAGCTGGAAGGATAGGGGATTGTGGAATGTGTGGTATTTTATAACCGAGTTTCGTGCAACTCTACCATGATTGACTACTTAATAGTGTAGGAACTTACATTTAAAAAGTTTCTTTTTATACAAAATACTACTTTTTGATTAGTTAAAATACAAAATTGATAAATTATCTATATAAGTACTCTATTTGTCCAATTTCAGTCATTTATTCCTAGTATGTTAAGATTTGCTAACTCTTAATATCCTGCTCGTAACTTAGCTGCCAATAAGTGTTTGTTCGACCCTTCAGATCAGTAAACTCAGAAAATGGGGAAGAGGTCTTGAAGTTTGAATATTAGAACATTGAAATATGAAGTATTGTGCTATCCTCAAGGAATAAAAAGCGCAAAAGATCAAATTTTGTAATACTCTTTCGAGGCCTCAACTCTAAACTCCACGTCTACCCCATTTTGGACTGCTTTATTATTTCCTCTGATCATATGCTTTTACATGGTTTTAGCCTTGCCGTGGGTAATAATAATAACTAGAATGAAATGCCTAGACAAAATGGTCTCTAAATTTTAAATATATTAAACTCTTTAGAACTCCGGATTTCGATCTTAAGTCAACGATCACTTAAGGTCCGTACAATGGAACCCAGCAGACTTACAAGTGCTAAAATGGATGTTCACTGAGGTTCATAAATGACTGGTGGTTCATTAAGGATAAGGTTTTTCTTGAATTGAAGTACAGACATGTTCGATATTATTGGTCAAACCAACTCTGATGTTGCATTCTGTCGGAGTTAAGTTGAACAAGTTATTGAATAGAGGGTGGCACTTTAGTAGCGAAGTTCTTTCAAATTAGATTGGGATTCAAAAGACACATTATATATAATTCATTTAAATGTCTAATGTTTCTGTAAGTTTTTCTTATTCTATCCCTCATACGGATTTCAGAAGGACTGCCGTTAGTGACGATTACGTAACAGAGGCTGTCGATGGCACCGGTTGTAGCAGACTTAATGGGAATTGCCCAGGTCGCTTTGAATACTAATCCATCAGAAAAAGATGAGAGATTTCTTGAATGTATCCAGCAAGATAAGGATTAACTTGAGAATAAAGATCTTAAATTTGAAAGCACATATCTAGACCCTGGCGAAAATAGAGTACCGCTGCTCGCCTACATCTTTTGCAATCACGTTCAGCACTGTCTCATTTAAGTGAGAAACAAATTTAGCAAGATAAATTTCTTAGGGTTCAAGAAATTTTGAATTTTGATCTTGATGGACTATTCAGCGGCGCTGGAGAGGCGAGAGTCCAACAACTTCCTTTGTGTCCCCTTTGGTGGCATTTTTTTCACACATGTTGCCTTCTGTAACCGCCATCCTGGAGAGCAAGAGCATATCGATAGAGGTGTCTATGATCAAGCAGACAGGACTTTGAGACTGGTTATTTTTGGGCACCGTTGGATCGGGGATATGCCATGCTAGAACGTCTTTAGGCTTCGCAGATTCCATGGAGTGCGTGAGCTTATCTTTTTTTCCCTTTCTCTGACTGAGTGGTACAACTTCATGTCATCCTTGGTCAATGGAAGGAGAGTAGCAGTAAGAAGCTCCTTAAGAGAATACCACGAAATAGATTACGTTTTATTTTAACTGGGGACATCTAAAATAATGAACTAATTCCCAAAAAATTTTGGAAAGTCTTTCCAATAGTAATCTTTTTTTGGGGGGGGAGAGGTAAGGTAACAGATATTTATTTCTGTCGCATTTCCTTAAGAGCCATAAGTAATCAATGCAATTGGCCATTCTGCTCATTGTGTGTGCCCACCTTTTTTCGAAAAGGAATGTCAATGTTTAGTCATTAGTCACCGAATTTTTTAAATGACCAAACGGTAAAGATAAAAAAACCCGTATTGATTTATTTTCCCAACCTATGATTCTCCAAAATCTATTTTATTGCCACCTGTTGGAAATTTAATAGCTGGTCAGAGATTCGACTTATCCGAATACCCCTACAATTAGGGTGTTATGTGCTAACCGGTGTACTGTGCAATGAACCACCGGTTCAGTTTACCGTTTGACGTGATGTGTAAAAGGAGGAATCAAGTAGTCTCCGGCTTTTAAACAGGGGTGCCTGTCTTAGCAACTATTGGCGGTTGTCATTGATAGCGTTATAGCCAAGTTCTTATTTCATAGCCCGGCGCAATATTTTAATGACTTCGAATTTAATAAGAACTCTCTTTCCATCACTTTCTTAGCCACGACGTTTTGGAATTCGGAAGGAGAAGCCATTTGAAGAAGAATAAAAACTTTCGCTAGTTTTAATTATTAACGACTCTGCAATTCCAAATATGGGAGTGGCGCCACCGTCCATTTTTTTCAACTTTGTTAACTTTGGATTTAAACTGGATTTAGAAATGAAAGATTATAAAATGCATATGACTGTTAAGTTCTAATCGAATGCTCCCGAAAATTCGCCAGGAGAGAAGTATTTTAAGGACCGAGGGGTCCTGACCGCAACTGTTGATATGTATAAATCATAATTTCAAGACCGAAATCCTTTAAATTAACCTATTTTCCCCGACCGAGTAAATATGATACTGAAAGACATTTGCTCCCCGTCCTTGAAATAACCTTTTTTATTAAATGAAATAAAATGAAGTTTCCCATTTCGCACAGCTGCGATGAAAACAAAATGTACGTTGTCAAATTTTTGTTAATTAATGGGAAGAAAACGACCCTCAGGTCAACACCTGGTCGGTTTACAGTAAATAAGATTTGATACCCAAATTCATCTCTTGAAGTTAACTCCGAACACACCCTATATTTCTTTGTGAGTTTCTTCCTATTTTTGGTGCGAATATTAACGGAATTAACAGAAATCGAACTATACACAGCTTAATATTAATTGAAATAACGAAGAGTTTAACATAATTTATCAAATAATATTATTTGTTTCGTCGCAATTAATCCAATAACACCACAATCATTTCCTTTTTATACCTATTAACTTATTCTCTTTAAAAATATCAGGGTAGACCGGGGATTAGTGGTACCCTCGGTTCTACCCGTATTCACAATAATAACTTTTGTTTTAATAGACTACATTTCTCAAAAGAAGAATCTTAACACCCAGGTTCAGTGAAAACAGATTGTACGTTGCTAAAAACTTGTAATTTAATAGCATGGGTATAAACTTCAGTTCAGCACCTGTTCATTGAACACAATTTAATACCCCAAACTCTTCTCTTAAGTTCACTCCCTAACAGTCTCGACATTAGCATTTTTCCTTGTTATCCCATTTTTTGACGAGATTAGATGACCACAGTAATCAGTTTGTAACTCGGTGGAAATCTCGCCACTTGGGGATCAATTTAAATGCACTTTATGTTTGTTTATTTAAATATTAGTCCAATATTTTTCACCTTGAGAGAACATAGCTTACGAAGCTCTGATAACTTATATTTTTTACCCATCTCATCTCTGCTACCTAAGATTGTAAGAATCATGTAAAATCATTTATTCTTCTCAACCATTGGAGGTAAAAAGGAATTGAGACGACAAGGCAGATCTTCTTGATTAAAAAAACGGTCAAATGTACATTGGATATGGTAGATATGCATTTACAGCAATCCAGGGTAATTTTTGGACCATGAAACAAGGAAGTAATACTGTACAACTCGAGTCTAAGAGGTAGATGAAGTAAGACTCTTTGATACCTTGATGTTGCTCTTTGAACCATTCCGATCCTTTCCTCTTTATCTTTTGTTAACCATACTGCTGTTCGATGTCACCTGCTTCCCATCATTAAAAATAGGGTTTTTGGTATTTTTATGGGCAATAGTGGTACTAATGACAATAATAATAAGCCCAGTATGATAGGTCGAACCATATTACTTACCGCTTAGCAGATAATCCCAATACATCCATAATATTCTATTTTATACTTATTGGCCCAAAATCTGTACAAATATCTGAGTAGATGGAAAATTGGCTGAATAGTATGAAATTCTACCAGAAGATATTTTGTTGTGCTCTTTAATATCTAACCTGTTTCACAGGTTTACAAGGATAAACTCACTACAGTCTTCTCAAGCATCCTTCTTTGTCAAGAAGAAGGTAAGATTTTAATACGATTCAAAAACCACCTTGTAGACTTCAAGCAAATCTGAAATCGAGGTTATAGCAGGAATGCATAGGTGTCAAGGTGAAGGTTAGGTTATTGAAAATCAAGCATTGTTTTATATTTTTACTTTCTTATTAATTTGACGTTGTGATACAGAAAATATTGACCTGTAATCATTTGGAGTTTAAATGACTGAATCATATAGCCTGTTGTTCTTTAGCGGCTGTAAATGAATTTGGCAAAAAACCTCGAAGATAGTGTGTATGCAATATCAAAGTTATCAATTGAAGATATTTAAAAGACAGTATGTGTGCTGAGAGGGTAATGATAAATGTAGTCTAGCAAAGAAGGCGGCCAAGCGTTTGTTTGTGTTTGAAGTTTCCTAAAACTCGACCATTTTGTCGCGGTTTTTGCGTGTGTATCAGACACTTAGGAGCCGTCAATGAGGTTGAACAAGAGGAAGTGAGGTTGGGTGGAGGGGTAGGCTAACTACTTACCTACCTGATGTACCTGACTAGACATACATACAGCTTGTTCTTGTTCAAATAAATGGAAAAATGAAGTATCATTGTTCAATCTCTCCCACCCTCTAACCACCCTTTTGCTTTAATTGAAGTGAAAATTGGCACCTGCATTCCAACAGACAGTCTAGTATAAGTTTAAAAATGTGACAACTGCTTATTATTGTCTTCTAAGCGGACAGACAACCTAAAAGGTCATCAAACACCTGAAAGAATCATCAAAAGAAGCAGTTTCCTCCATATTAACTGGTAATCATCTGCCTTTTAAATAACAGATATCACTAGAATTATTATTTTTATTATTATCAACGGCAAAGCAAAAATTTTACATTTGTTAACTATCTTTTAATTGTAGTAAGTGTGGAAGTGAGAAATTTTGGAGTTCCGCAATTTTTATGGTTAAATACTCAATTGCAATTGCATCATTTCTTATGCAGACTTGCCCATAGATTAAGCGTACGCGCCTGTAGTTATGCGCCAGGTTTTTCTGAAGGACCTTTTCTGACAGCACATTGTTCATTTGCCATCCGCTTTACAGTCTTGTACCATCCATCGAATGTATTCAGAACACCCCCTAATTTTTTATCATCCACCAAGCGATAGATAATAATAGATATATCTTAAAGAAGAGAGACTCAACAAATGTTTCTAGAAGTTTTATTCGAGTTTTAGTTGAAAGCGCTTTTGATCATAGAACTGGCCTGAGCATCACCAGCTGTCCCTTGACCTTCTTGACATTAAGGATCAGTTAGGCTTTATCGTTCAAAGGAGAGCCAAGATGTGTATATCAGTTCAATCGATTGATTTTCTCTTCATATAAATGGAGACATGATTTATCTAGATTTGAACCAATATACTAATATGTTGTTTCTTTAAATGGCATGGTCGTCTAATATTAACGTTCAACATGTCCTGACAAATGAATCTGCATATTCTAAGCTTCCCAATGACTCGTATCCTTCTGAACTCAAGAATCTACCCTTCAAATCCTTACAGATTGCGTAGACTTCCTCTAATGTACGTTGAAATTCGATTTTAGAGCAAAGGATCCCCCTTGAATTCCTGCCTGTTACGCTCCACCATAGAGAAAATACTTTATCTAAGTCCTAGATATGACGCTTGAGACATCTAGGAGTTGTTCAATGCAATTAAGGGCCTTCCTAAAGTCAAAAAAGATAAGGACTGTTCTACAATGTCGATCGATGGCTTTCTGAAATGTTACTCTTACAAGAAGGATCGCCAGTTTGGTGGATACTCCTGCAAGAAATCAATGTTGGGTATTTGATAAGTATTCACTTATATGTAAAATCAGCCTTTCATAGACAAATGAGGCAAAGTATTTCCCCACTGTGTAAAGAAAATACTTCGACTAGCCCTTAACTTTGTAAATACTGTAAATTGCTATTATTAATAATCTTATCACGTAGAGCATGTCGGATTATTTTATTCAGTAGGTACGGCCAGAAATTTGTCAGAGGGTAAAATGCATTTCGATTATTTGAAAAGGTAAAGATTATCCGCATATTCAGGTTAGTTTGCTGTTATTTCTCAAATTTGGTGAATAAGAAACTCACAGAAATGAATCAAATAGTAGAATCGTGACGTAGCACGTGTTACCCTGAGTAAAACTAGTAAATTTCCTTAGACGGAGTTCATTTCTCCGATAATTAATTTATTGATTGCTGTTCCTGGGTGTTTTATTATCGGCCGATCGGTAAAATTAGTCAACCCCCGATTGTGATTCACCTTGATTGAACTCTAGCGAGTTCTGCTATTTTGAATGTACCTTTACCTGTCTCATCTACCTGCTCTATCGGATTGTAAAAATAAATGAATATATTAAAATCATGCAGACCAGTATCATCCTGCCTACTCAGTCTTTGAAAGAAAAAATGAGTAGAAATGGTAAGATCCATCGTCTCAATTAATCTGTCGATCATTAAGAATTTGGTCAGCAATTTAGGAGAGGAATCATGAAATTTGAATTACAGATCGTGACGTAATGAAATGACCATTGAGTAAATATTGTGTAAATATTGTGGAAAGGTAAATGAAAAAACTCTTTTGAGAAGTGGACTTTATTCTCAACATCCTTTCGAACACTTTCCCTTAATTCATCGTTGAATTGTTTATTGATACCCGGTTTGATCTGCTTCCCCATGGTGAAAGGCTGGAAAATTATCTGCCTTGCCATAGGATATCTTAACAAGAACAACTTTTATTTGTGCTTCATGCCTTCTCAGATCATCTCCTTCCCTGTCTGAATAATTTTGAATATTATAAATTTTATCATCTTAATGATTAAGTATGATAAATAATTTTAATTGTACTAGAGAGAAGGCTTTATACAAGTTGAAACTTTCTGCATTAATTACTTAACAAGAAGTACAGTCTTCAGAAAAAGCCTCATTTTATGAACTAGCAAGCAACGATATTTAAACAAACTATTTCGATAGTCTACGGAACGGAAATTTTATCCGAACTTTAATCTGACCTACGGGATTTATCGCCC
>CAADRB010000017.1:2085219-2102238 GCA_900708905.1 Hymenolepis diminuta
GTGTAGTGCAAACTTATGGACTCATACCTCAATGTGTCCTGATTGTCAGTCGATATTTTTATCCGTTGGTCATCAATAAACAAAGAATGTGAAACTTACTAAACGTGAATCCGTACCTTGCTAAACCCTCTTTATCACAACCCGGTTTTCACTTCTCTTTCAATCCCTATTTCTGTCCTTACTTTTCCACCTTTCCTCACTCATTTACATCCAATTGTCCAATATACATTTGGTCCTCCTGTTTGAGAAAAACTGTTGCATACTGTTTGTTTTTAAGAAAATAAATCATATCGTAAGAGCATTTCTAAGTTTAATGTGGTCTGGCTCCTAATATTGCTTTACTGTCAGAATCAGGGCTACTTCTCACTTTAGAAATAATAATTAAACAAAAGTTAATCGAGTGGAACTGTATCTTCATCGACTCTGGTGGGTCGATAACCAGGAACTTCTAGTTGACCTGCCAACTTATGTGCTTCCTTGCCTGTTTCAATTGTAATAATAGAGAATGACAATAGATTTACAAAAATATCATGTCGTTTGTTTTTTCTTTTCATATAAAGATACGAATTGAATACGCTGCAAACTGAAAAGTGAGAAAACAGAAAACCTAACGTTTTGGGAGCTCAGATGAAGTACGGTTCTCCTGAATTCCCTATTTATATTATCCTTGCCTGTCCCCCTAAACTCCACGCATTTAATTGAATTCTCATATTTGAACGTTGTGTTTCATTGCTTTAAAATAATAATAGGATTTCCGATATAACCTTAATCGACTGAATTTTTATGATCAAAATTAAATAGTTGATATGCAAATTTAATACATAATGATGTACTCATTTTGCTATGTTGTGGGCTTCCATTTAAGCTAATGGTGCAGTTTAATTACTGATTTTATGTAAATTAGGACAAAATAGTAAAATCTGACAAAGGAACAATAAATAACATTTGTGGTAACGTACTTATTAATTTTAGATCAGATGGATTCAAGAAAAGTTAACAGTTCTAACTTTTGAGTCTGAATTTTAGCCAAATTTGCTTCCTTTATCAATCCAATAAACCGTCCGATAGTCCAAAGTATTACAGCAGTTACAAACCAACCCATTGAAGGGTGATCTAAAATACCTCGTTTGGGAAAAAACATATATAGTTTATTAAGGATAGGAGGCTCAGTTTTTCATTAAATGACGGAGTTGAAAGGAGACTCATTTTCATTATATCCATTCATTATCACCACATCTGAAGGTGAAAACCAAAAAGATGATATGAGGGGAACGTATTATATTTAAAGAAGTGAACTTGGTTGCACAGGCCATTAATTGCACATTCGGATTTTTATAGTGGGAAAAGCTGGGGTGAATGAAATCGACATTTCCTATGCGAGGAAGATTTATGGAATATTCGTGTAAAATTATGCAAATAGCGATCAAAGGCAAAATTTACACATTTACAAAATAAGTCAAAATCGATATGGTGTTGGGGCTGCCGCTGAGAGTTCATGACCTCGTAGTGACTAGCAAACACTTAAATAGTCAGAAATCGTATTTCCTTTATTTAAAGTTTAGCTTAAATTTTGATTTTTATTCAGACATTTAATTTGTGAATTTGCTTTCCAATTTCTATATTTTAATTGCTATATATTTATGCCATTTTTCTCCCGCTCTGCACAGTTTCGGACCTTTTACAGTTAAGTATTAAACATTTTATCAGTGCCCGCAATTTTTTGTCCTTCCTCGGAGGTTGGTACTTCTTCTATGACCATTAATTTCCAAATGACATGGCCGGGATTTGACTCTTGAGTTTCAGAATTTAAGTCCGCGATGTGCAGAGATAATTGAGTATGCATTTTTTCTCTTATAATAATGAAGCCAACATACATGATCATAACGCAGAAGGGCTCAAACTTATATGCTGCTTATTACTTTTAGTCATATCTGCTCGTATTCCTTTTTATCCTCAGTAAAAAGTTTTTGAATTTAAGGGATGATAAAGCTAAGACCTGGATTAGTAAGTATTTTACTTGGCATAAACATCAATACAGACAATTCGCATATACATAAATAATGACGTGGTCTGTCTGAGCCATTAACTGTCATTCAAAGATCTGCGATTAAATAAATCCGCACAGGACTTATCTTCTATTTACTATCAAAAATTTTCACCTCAGCGACCGCAGGCACCCATTGTTGTTTATGCAAGCAAGTCTCTTTGGTGGGCTGTCCTGGTCGTCTTAGTAACTAAGTCTGGTGGCTATGGTGTGGTTTAAAAATGAGGGTATTGGGATGGGGAGGAGGGTGCCGTCGATTAACTCTAACTATATCCATTTGCATTTAATCAGGTCACTTTATCCGCCTAGTCTCTCCCTCCCTAACTCTAAACTGGCCGGACCTCACCACTCCCCCTTACCCCCCTCACGTCAAACATGAAATAAAATACCGGTACAATTAAAAGTTGAAAACTTCCAGACTGACTGCTTTGGGGAAAGTAATTCTTCTGCGTGTTTCATGCTGAAATTTAATCCCTTGATACTTTTCTCTTGATGTCAATGTCAAAGACAGATAAACTGTTTGGCTTGCACCCCAATTGCAATGAGGAGACACCTTAAATGAATGACATTAATTGAGAGTTTTTTTGGCACTTATAATTGCTAGTTTTGCGCACATGAATAAACCTCGCTTACGCAATGAATTCAATTTTTTCTTAATTATTTTTTGACCAGATACTCAGTATGCTGACATGCTTTATTCTCCACTAATTTCATATTAGTTCTTCAAAAAAATCCCAAACAGTGAGGACTGTGTGCTTCTTACTAACCTATCTTTGGTTAATTGTTATACTGTATATAAGATCAAAGGAAAAGTGGAGTCATTTCGTACATTTTTGAGAAAATATGGCAGATTGTAATTGTTCAAGACGGTAAATTAGCCTTAGCTGCTTACTAACGTTCCATTTTTAAGTAAATTCAATTCAATCGATCAACTCCAATCTGAACTTTAAAAAATAACCTTTACATTTACCTAATTACAGGTGAATATCCTAGCTATTTGTTACCATAACTAGAAGAAGAGAAAACTGGATATTAGATTACAGAAGCCAAAATTTAACTGTTAGGTTTAGAAAATATCGATTTATTTTCGGTAAGTGTTGAAATCAGTCAGTACGGATAATTTTGAATTTGATTTATTAAAAGTTTTCGATGAAATTAAGTAAATGGGGATTTAAATAAGGCAAAAAAATGTACTGAAATGTGTTGACCTTAACTTAGCAATAATTAACCGGAGAAGTTGGCTTTAAACTATAAATGACAGATTTCTTCATAGCAAAAATGCGTCGACCACTTTGTTGGTAAAAAGTGGATTAATTTTGTGGGTATAATTGAGAAACAATCATATTAAAAATTGTACAGAAATATCTCAATGGAGTTTTTAATTTAATATGAAACTAATTTAATTTTATTAAATGAACTTAATTGTGTTGACTTATTTGAGATATAAGTGACTAACATATCCAGTTTTCTTATGTCATAAGAAGCTGAGATTGATGGGCACGACAGTTCTGCATATGACTCACCATTCGGCTATTAAGACGTTGAACAATTTTTCCCCTCATATCTAACACGTTTGTTTTGAACTTTACTCTTCCATTTAATCAGGATTTCAGCCTGCTGCTGTTCTTTATTAAAGTATTCCGTCACTGACACTGTCTCATTCTTTCTTTAAAAGTTGAATATATTCAGTTGAAAAGGAGACTAGTTTGATGGGTTTTCTGAAATCTATTCTGTCATTAACCCCCACCGAAGTATTTATATTAACGGATAAAACAGATTACAGCATCTATCCATGTTTCTAAAAGCATGAGTCCCATCCAACGAGGATTCGATCGAAGAGAGTAAAGTACAAATGTTCGACGAAAAGAGTGCAATACTCTTGTACTATAAAAAGGATTACTGTTCGTAGGAGGCGACGATCAACAGGGGCTTCCAATGTCCAAAATGTCCAATGTTCTTTAAGTATTATACAAGACATGAGTGGACAAAACGCCACATATCGGAATGTCATCCTCAACATATACATTAAATTTAATGAGAGTCTCTCCAAAAGGTCTTTGGAAAAAGTACCAGCATATGTTCTTTGGAACTAGGGAAAAGCGATAAAAGTCCTTTTTTTCCCAAATTATTTCTTTCCATCTAGATGTATGCATTTGCTTCTCCGAATAGTAATAATGTCGAATATCTATTTTGATAAATGAACATACATATTTGATTCATTGATGTAGACGGGGTTGTGTATGTTTATGTGTTGTTTTGAAAAGAGAGATTCGTGAGCGAAAACTTGCGAGTTCAGATATTGATAGCCATTACATTCTTTTTTTTACTTGGGATGTTTTAATCTTACTATTTCGATAGGAACTTAGTTTGAGACAACTGGATGGAAAATTATTCTGAAATTTGTTCGACTGGTATCGTGCGATTCATAAGATTTCACCTTCATAATGGTGAAGCGATACGCTGGAATAGTTAGGATTACCAGTAAGCACAGAACCTCTTTAAGCTTTGCCCATACGATACCTAATTGAGTATCACTCTTGCAATTTGGACTGCCTACTGGAAGAAAGGAAGGAGCCTGATGCTCAAAAGGCAATTCTTCTCGTCCCTTCATTAAGAAAGAACAGTTATTTATAAATAAATTGAAAATGAGAGATTTCATTCCTTCGAACATGCGTGAAGGAGCAGAAACAAAAATTATAGTACCGGAGGAGAAAATTTTTGCCCATAGAAATTCAACACATTTTGCAGACATCAAAAATAATCAATAATTTGCTTTAGGCTCCTTATTTAATGAACCTTATACACCAGATTACCGGCTAAAAGCATCCCATATGACCTCACTTAAGGCCTAAATTTGAATTCTTCGCTGAAAATCACAAGTTTAAAGTGAGTTGACAACAAAAGTTCTAAGACTTTTCCGTTCAGCTCATAAAAAGCTGATGAGGTATTTATTCTTGGCCTTAATACCTTTCACATTGTTCTGACAACATTAAACAAGATCATTAACACAAAGTGAATGATCTTAACACAAAGTGTAAAATTTTGATATTTTCAATAGAGAGGTTTACGGTGAATGCAAAAAATTAAATACAAGAGATAAGGATGACCGACTGAACCCATTCCTAAATAACTCTCTTGATGGGTTAAAGGTCAAGAGATTACTGTTCATCCGTAGAGATCCAGTGAGGTGAACAACCAACGACACTGACTAATGATTGTTAAGAAGAAGGGTGACAAAAGTACTATTTTCTTCAGAGAGGGACTCTAGGTTACCTTTTATTTGCCCAAGTGAAGTGTTAGAGAACACTTTCCTTAATGAACTTGAGATATTTGTCATTTATCTAGTCGCACCCGTAAATTTGAGCTTAGACCAACTCTATGTCCCTTGGCCATAGAGTTAAGACGATATCCGCTAGCTAAGCTTTTAAATTTATACTGTTTCAGGTAATCGTTAACTTCTGCTACCGAATGAGTAAAAACGGGTTAGCAAATGGCCTCTATGGGAAAATAACCGAAATAGGTACATAAGTTAAATCAAGAAAACTCGTTACCCAAGGGGGTAAATAGATAGATATATATCCAGCATTCCAGGTGATTCTTCAGACAGAAATTATATTTATTTCTCACTTTATTTTATAAAATGCACATGGATTTATTGACCCAATTTTCTCATACAAGATGAAGCTGAGTTGAATGGACAAGACTAATATCTGTAATTAAGACCTGATGTATCACGCCTTTATAAGGATTTTATCGGTTGGAAAAGGGACCATATTATCATGATCGGCTTATTGATCCATGCCCAGTTTATTCCCTTTTTTATAGTTCCGTGTCGGTCTCATTCTCAATAACTCGGCTTTTTTCCGTTATCTAACACATTCGTATTGAACTTTACTCTCCCAGAATATAAGAATTTTAGCATACTGTTCAAAAAGTTGCTTATTTTCCTCCGCTCTTCTCCAGAAGATATTCTGCAATGAAACTATCATTCTTGTCGTTTGATAGCTTCGTACTTACAGTTAGAAAGGGCGACAGCTTAACGAATTTTATCAATTCTGCATTGGTCCCTTCCAAGCTAGAGTCTATCCCCACCTCCAGGAAATTCGATTGAAAACGATGAAATACAAAACTAACAACTGTATGCAAATGTTCACGAAAAGAAAATAATACTTACACTATCGACCGAATCACTATATTTAGACGCAACAATCAACAGAGAATTATAGCATTCAATTTCTGTTGCTTTAGGTTTTATAAAAGACCTGGATGGTTGAAACGCCATACATCATATCTTCTTCAGCATTGACATCAGATTCAATACATGTCTCTTCAAAAGGTTCTCTGTAAATGCAACCGCATATAATCTTCTCAGGCGCGGAGAGAAGGAGTAAAAGTCATGGATCCCACGTATTAGATTGCCATACTTTTTCCCAACCCATTTACTCTTAGCTGTAGATGTGCCTCCGATTTTTCACTTTGTATAATCCACAATATTTTCATTAATATAAGGACACATGTGTTTCGCTGATGCAGTGAAATTTTTATTGTTTATTATCTTTTATTGGCCAAAATATGTATGATGAAATAGATGAATGTGGCAATCCACATACTCCTTTTTTGTAAAAAGGGGTATTTTGCAAACCAGTAAAAATACATTATATTTTGTGTGTCCAACATCTAAATAATTTGGAAAGACAGGGAGAAAGGAATGGTTCCCTTCATATCTACAAAGCTGTAGGCTGGTATGGCTTAGATTAGTATTTGGCATAGATCAACTTGTTATTTTAATATCCCTACATTTTGCACTCAGAATCCAACTCATCTACCCATATGATATTCAAATGATTGCCACTATTACTGGTACTGGAGGAAAGATGACTCAGAAAGAAAGATAGAAGACGGAAGATCAAACTGGGGTTCTCTTCGTCCTTTAATAATGAAGGAATAGCTGTCTATAAATAGAGATAAGAAACTTCCTTTCTTTTTACACGCATGAAGGAGGAATAATTAAAAAATCTGATACTAGAGAAACAAATTTTGTTCACAGAAATGTAATAAATTTTGCAAAGGCTTCAAAAATAATTCATAATTTCCTTTCAGTTTCCTGATATAGGAAAATTTTAACGTAAATATCAGGTCACCGGCCAAATGCATCCCACATGACCTCACTATGAGATTAACTTCGAATTCTTTTATTGAAAAATCGTTTATAGTAAGTTGGCAACAGAATTTACTAAGCAGATCCGCCCAACCGATAAAAATTTATCGACTTATTTGTTCTTGGCCTTTATAAACTTTGAATAATTTGAACAACCTCGAACACTAGCAGTTAAAGCGGGTATTTTCAATGGGATGAGTAATACTTCGGGCATTCTCATTAGGTAGTTTTACGTTGGATACAACGATTTAATTACAGCAGACAATTCTTGCCACATGATAAAATTTTAAGGTACAAGTCTGCCAGGTCAGAGGTCACAAGAATGATTCTCATCGGTACAAACCTGTAACTTGAATGATTAATCACACTAGTTAGTAATGGTTAAAAAGAAAGGCGCTTAATTACTATTTTCCTAGGAGAGCGGTTCCAGGTGAACTCTTCCCTGCCAAATCAATCTTTGAAACGCGCTTTTTGTTGGACTTTTGGCGTTTCTATACTTTACATGGATTGAGCTCGGAATAAACTATTCAAAAACTATGAAGTCTTCTTTTAAACGTGTACAGTTAGTGACGGAAGCTTTCTTCTGCTACCAAATGAATTACAATGGGTTTTTAAAAGGTTCCTTTGAAAAATATAAATAGGTACATGAAAACCCGCATTGAGAACTAATTTCACACAATGACTTTCAAAACTAAAACGCTATCCTTCTTAAATTATCTCAAATCATGAGGATTGATAGACAGAAGTATTACCAGGGCTCTAAATAACACCATTTCTCAGACCGAAATATTCCCTTTTCCTACACTCCAGGTAATGTAAAATTGACAGCCTAAAGTTACCCTACTCAACCGAAAATATCTGATGCGTTTTATTGGTACTAAAAAAGCCTTTTCATTTTACTTTAATCTCAAATTTATCATTTAATATTTTATAATACTATTAACTGCTAGCTGCTGCTAAAAGCTACCTAAATATGAAAAGTGAGTTAGTTGGTAAAACAATGTTCATCAATATAGCGGACTGTGATTTGCATTAGCCTTGTGAAAATAAAAACGTTGATCCAAAATTTGATTTAATTAATGTTAAGCAGAAATTATACTACTGAAAAATATTAAATATTTTTTCTTGACAAAATTAATCTTATATTATATATTTTCTTCCCGTTTTTATTGAAATACTGACTAACCCTTAAATTGTTTAGGTGAGCTAATTTGAATTACGCTATTCTATACATTGTTCGAGTTGAATTGTAATAATTTTTTGGTAATAATAACTTCATTACTGAGATATTGGCCTGTATTTTCATCATCCTGCTATAAAAAGACAAGTTGTACTGGTTTTGAATCGTTTCTTACACCAACTAATAGCCTTGTAAATTCAATAATGGAAGTGGCGCCACCACCCAATCTATTGAAATTGATATACTCCACAACTACACCGATATTCCTCCCATCCGTTGTTGAAGTTAATTAACGTTTACCATCAGTATCAAGTCATTGCACAAAAGATCACTGTTGAGTAGGAGATATATTTCGTATGACCTCACACTGTGTCTAAATTAGGCCCTATTGTTTCAAATCTCAAGTTTAAAATGAGTTATCAACAAAAGTTCTAAGGCTTTTCCGTTCAGCTCATAAAAAGTTAATGAGCTATTTATTCTTGGCTTTAACATCTTTCACATTGTTCTGACAACATTAAACAAGATCACAAACACAAAGGGTAAAATTTTGACAATTTCAATAGGGAGGTTTGCGTTGAATACAAAGACTTAATTACAAGAGACAAGGCTCGTTAACTGATACCACTCCTATATTACGCGTCTGCTAGGTCAGAGACAAATGCTCAGCGGTGCATGTTCAGTGACGTGGACACTTATCGCACTGTAGAGAGGTGATAGAGTGTTAGTTTCTTGATGGAGCAGCTCCAAGAAGTGTTAACAAGCTTTCCTAAATAGATTTATGATATCTATTAATTATAATTTGATTGAATTATATAAATTAACAAGCCTTAATATCAAACAACTGTTATAAAGTTGACATAGACGCCATCACCCAATCTGTTTTTACTTCCAAGTTTCGAGTGGAAGTCTTCTTCCGTTACCAGATAAATTGAAATGTATGTCTGCGAAAAATGTAAATAAACGCTATAGTTTGCTCAAGAAAATAAAAATTCCGTCCTTTTTAAAAATATGAAGTGACCCATCCTCAAACATTCTAATGAAGAATTATCATCAAACAAACTTTATCTTCAGGTAACTCTTTACCTCTCTGGACCGAAATCCACAAACTTCACTCTTAGTTGAGTTACTTAACCAGATCATGTAAATTGCTAAACTGATCTAAGTGCTAAAGTAATTTCGTTGTAAAAATAGCCCTCCGATTTAATATGCGATCCTATAATTGTGGAAATCCCGTTTAATATATACAAATGAATTGCAAAATGCATTGAGATACGTGATTTCCCAGGCAAATTTCCTCACGATCATCTGCTTTTAGTTGTATATATTCCACTGATGTTCTTAGAAATTTGATGGCTTATTGCCTTCCTGCTCGATAAAAATTGAAATATTTACTAAACGTATAAATGCCTTTTTGACGTTTTCAATAGGTGCATAAAGGATTACATTTACTGAAAAACCCCAATTATTTTTCTCCACAGGCATGGGCATTTTTTTAAATTAGGGAAGACAAACATAGACAAAACCGTCAAAAGTTTTCAGTTGGAAATTAACAAGAAAATTGCGTTTTCAACCCAACGCAAGCTTATCACATGAAATAGAGGCATGGTAGTTATCTAACGTTAGACAATGAAACAAATTCTTTCAGGTTTCGTACTTCTTGTAGTGCGAATGAACAAATTTCTAAATTGATTTCTTAATAAATTCAATCACCACGACCAAGTTGGAAATACTGTTGGGTATGCCCCAAAAATGTCTTTCGCTCTTCTGTTATATTGACCAAAATGTACGGTCTCTTTTTAAATATTTTTGATTCAAATTCAAATTTTGAACATACGAAAACGCATAAGAACCCAATTTCACTCTCAGCTTTCTCATTTCTAAAGAGTAAGTATCTAGGTTGTGATGAGACAAAAGAAAGCATTGTCTAACTGAATCATGACAGAAGGAAGTTTTCGAAGTATATTCTATTATTACCTACCGTAGGAAGGGTATCGTCATGGTGATTGGTTCATGCGTTATTTATCTTTCAATAACATTTACCTATAACTCCGATCATCTCCATCATCCACTGTCGCTTTCGTCTTCCTTTTAATAAATTGGGTCAGGAAGAATTACCAAAACCATTTGGCCCCTAGTTAAGGGATAATTGGTGGTGTAAAAATCATCACCGCATTCTACTAAAACATGACCGGGGAAACAATATCTCAAACGAAGATTTGAGGTTTATAAACAGACACCTTTTTATAGAATGAGGTAGATCTTATTGTTGCATGTACAAGGAGTCAAGTTAAAAGGACAAGACTAGAACTAATTTTCTATAATTCGAATGGCTCGTTTGCCTAAATTAGCACACTGCTTTTCACTATTTAACGCCTTTTACATCCTACTTTCATCAAATTAATAAACGTATCAGTGCTGCGGAACTCCAATGCAACATTTTTCCAATTATTTTTCCACTCCATTAGACGAGATCATTAAAAAAAGAAACGCATATTGTCAAATAAATAGGTATCTAGGTTGCAAGAATCCATTGACATGCAAAGAAAGATTGATTCTCTTTCCTTAATTGCATCGTCTCTGCATATGGCAAAAAAAAATTATCCGGAAAATTTTCATTAGCATGGAGGTTAGACAAGTGAAACTCCGTCTTGGTGACCTTTTTTACTACAACATCAAGGAAATAGCGCAAACATACGATGCAACTGAAAATTGCATTTTATTTAAGATATTACAATTGGAATGCTGAAATAAAATGCTCAGTCAGGTAAGTCAAAAACTGGTAGCATTCAGTGCAGATAGGTATACATCATAATTGTAGTGGCTCTAGTTACAATAAAATAAACCAGTCCCGGGTATTCAAGTAGGGAGATGTGTTTAGACGGATAAAGTGCGAAGTAACCGTCGAAACACTGCTATTTCATTATTATTGTCCGAATATTCTTTTTAAATAATGAAAATACATCTTTATAAGGGGAACTGTAAGTAGTCCAATAGGAGTTGAATGGAGTTCATTAATTAGACGTTGTAATAAATCACATTCTGACCAATAAATCTATTCGGCCCAAACGGACACAAAACACAACTGGACAGTCCATCTAAGCGTATCCTATTTAGTCTTCAATCATGATTCCACTCTAACGCATACAGTTTAGATAAATAATCCTAACTCTTACAACTTCATTCTTCCTCTTCCCTTCCTCTACAATCGTCTAATTCACCGCTACTCTACCTTTCATTCTTCTGATATGACAAAGATTGCTGTATCCTATTAGTTTTAGAGGTCCTCAGATGTTAAATGAAATATCTCTAAGTATAAATCAGTCAGATTAGCAAAGAGGCTTTACTGGAATTAGGGATACTTCAAAGCTAAGAAAAAAATATACAGCACCTGATATAAATTTACAATTACTCATACTCGAAAGGAGAAAGAAAAGACCCGTAAATACAAAATGGATATATATTATTATTGATTAATTCAGCTAGTAGTTTAGCGTTGAGTATTTTATTCCCAAGGTCGAACAAGGACAGAAATCAGAAAACCAAATGGGCTGTGTTCTTAGAATTTTCACATATTTTTATCGGAGTTTAAACATTTAAATTTCACTTCCAGCACTTACTTCAACTAATTTTCGATTTCCGGCTATAAACATTACTCAATTTAAAATTTATACTGTATAAGACTTAATATTTCGAGTTTCTGACCCCAGGATATATTTCCGATTGAAATCATGTTACGCCATGTCCGAGCTTATTGATTGGGTTGATTTATTCGAGTGGTTATTTAAACCAATTAAATGCTTTTCCATCCAATAAGTAATATGATAGCAGGAAGGAAATAGCTGGCATGATTTTGACCTGATAGAGCTCACTAGCTTTCACACCCTATGTTTATTTAAATCAGAAATGATTAATCAAATAAAAAAGAGATTTGATTAATTTATGTGTTTATTGTTTTCTCGCTTATGACATATCTATGGCTGACTATAGTGAAACAAATCCTCAAAATCGCAAGTTAGTTTCCTTCAGCTCTCCTTAGGAAAGGGATCAATCATCTTAGAAGATAAAATTGGATATATTACGACAATTCTGGGGCTGCTGTTCCAGGAACCATTTACAATTATTCAGTTGTGAGTTTTTAAATATAATTATCTGTCTTTTTATTCAATTATAGTGTACCTTATCTTATCTACTTCTATTCAATGTGAGTTATTTTTCTATAAGGCACCAATCAGTGTAATACGGACAGGAGTTTCACATCGCCTAATGTTGATATTTTGTTTCTTATTGTATCTGTAATGATCAGATCAGTGTAGTTCATGGCTAACAGGAGAATCAAGTACCATAACAGTTAACGCTTGTAACGCTATGGACTTGCGATTTCTATTTCAAACTTTTCATTCATTAAAGTTTGGTGTAATTCGACTGCTAAGGAAGATCTGAGGGTCTACGAAGGGGCATGATAATACTCGGACAACTTCCTTATTCTCGAATACTTTGTAATAAAGAAGCATTCAAATATTTTACTGTGCCAAGTTATAATTAAAATTCTTTTTGATAACTTAAACACAATAACCTCTCCTTACATACTTTCATCTTAGGCGCATTGATTCGACAGAATTCAGTTCTCTTTTGACTGGAACACCAAATTATTCCCTATCTTGGAGAAAATTTGAATCAAATTTATACAAGCGAGTTTAATATTCACTTAATAAAAGTAGAGAAGGAAATAAATTAGAATCTGCTCCTGGACAACTTATAAGGTGCCCTGCAAACTTAGTGTGGACATTTTGGTGCCGCTGCTTAAAAACATTAAATAACGGTGTACTAAAAATTGGAGACTGAAGTGTGTAGTTTAATTATTCAACTACATAAGTTTCTTTGTAAGAAACAGTGAGTGGGAATGCATACAAAATATCTGTGGAGGAGGACTATTCAGGGCTATTCTGAAAAATACAGCGGAAAAATAAGGCTTGAATTAAGTTTTTATTTTACTTTTTTTAAATTTTAAATAAACCTTATGTATTAAATTTTCCATATTGCGAATAAGTGAAAGGCGTGTCAGTAACCAGGAATGCAAAAGAAATTGGAAAGAAATCTTGTTACAGACTAATTAACCTCGGTAATAGCCATAAATCCGGGAGCTCAATAATAACACGAAATTATCGTAACTGTAGGCTTTATTCAAAAATCAAGCAAAGGAACGATCATGCAATTTTGCACATTTTAACAAATATGCAGATTTTAAGAACAATTATTCATCTTCATCTAACAAATTTCTAACGAGGAGATTCAGAAAAATACATTGGGGTGAAAAAGTGAGCGTAAAGAGTGTGAATGTGACCAGCAAAATACACGATTATGAAAGTTTCAGAATTTATTCTTTGATTTGAGAATTCCTCCGACAGCTTTATTTGTTAAATTCGCAAAATATGAAAAGGAAGAAATATTTTATCTCCATTCATATTAACCATTTTTATGCCAAGAAATATTTTCATAATAATAATAATAGTAATCTTTTCGTTAAAATTTCCTTTTTAATTGCCATGAACAAAAATGAATAGAATCGAAAGGAATAAAAATTTTGGGTCATAATCTTATTATTTTCTTGACTTACTGAAAAATATTTCCTAATTTTTACTGCTATTATAAAATTTTTTAAGATATTTTATTTTTTTAAGATAACACTAATGGTAGACCGAAATGCGTCAGTTTAATGCAATATTTGAATTTTTATACTTTCATAATTAAGCAATTAAATTAATAAAAGATATTATAAAATAAAATATAGAAGAAAAATGGTGTTTTATTTAAAATTCGAATTCTACACAAATATTAGTCCACGGTTTCTTAAACCTCTCCGGATTTCATTTTAGAATGATAGATCTTTCGTAATTACCTATTACTGTTTTTACACTCGAACAACTGGTTCTGATATCTTGATAATAATATTTAACCATCTGAACATCTCCATAGACTGCTACTTTTAAACCGTCCCCCTTTTATAATTGTTCATTCATACGGTTGTTATACATCATACTAGTATTTGAAGCTGATACAATTTAATATCTAAATTTTTGCAACAGGATTGCGACGTGAATCTATGGAGTGTAGGGTTTAGTTTTGAATATTATTCTGTTCGTGTCAAGATTGTTGGGGATGACCGTTAGGTTATACAAGAAATGACTGGTGTGATCATCCTCAAAGCAGGGGATAAAGTCCTGTTAGCAATCGCCTTGAAATTGAAGACAGTATTTCATCGGTCAAATCATTTTTTGCATTTGATCTCTTTTTTTCAAACAAAGACAATTTTATTGCGTTCATGAAGTTTAATATCTAACACTTCATTCTGCATTAAAATGTGAAAGAAAGGATTACAAACAAAGTATAAAAAAACTTGAATGGTGATGTTCTAACTCCATCTGAGAACTTATTGGTTTCGTGTTTAACCGCCTCATCATCCATAAAAGTCATTCGGAAGCAATTCTTAGAACGAAGTATCTTCGTTTGACAGCGAACACTCATATAATAGTTTTCAGTAAATGATCAGTGATTCAAAATTTTATCATAATCGTTTTAATATGTAAGATTTACTGGAAACATATTTAACCAGTGTCATTCCTTAACAATAATATTATGTCCATTTATTTAAAAATTATATCAGTCAAAGATGTTGGACGGAAGATCCATCACTTTCAAATGTTAGTGACCTGAAGGGAGAAGCCCCAGAAGCTTCAAGTCATTTTGTATATTTGTTTTCATATTCTACGGTTTAATTTCTTTTCTTGATTTGGCTTTAACTTATCCACTCTGAAGGTCACAGTCATAGAAACACCCTTTTAGTTGCATTCATTTCTCTCACTTTTGTATTTTAAAGGGTAGTCTTGGATGTTGAAGGGTCATAAGGGGACTTTCATCCGGAAGCAAATAATTAGAAAAACGGCTGCATGATGAATTTCTTTTTCTTAACAATACCGTGGATACCTTACCAAATGGGGGTAAACCGATTGTAGAGGTCTACTTATCGTGATACCAGAACATATAATCTTTTCAACTTCGCGTTTCTTTAGATAAATAAGAACTAAGTTAATACTCTAAGGCAAAGAGAAAAAAATGCAATAAAATTGTTGTTGAAAAAACCTTTTCACATCGTAGGAGTATCGGTCACTCACATGTCACACCAGTTAGATGACCTGAGTTCACCAAAATTATAATTAAATATTCAGTGAGCAACATATCTGCCTGCGCTTATCACTAATCATCTACAAGGTATATAACCTTGAGACAATCCTTCAATTAATCTGCCTCACATACCTAAACTAAGTTCTCAAAGAGTGAAGAAAGTTTTTGTTGATCTAACGCTCTAGTAAATTCAAGTCAATAGAGGCGTAACAAGGTACACGATTCTAATTATAGAGACTCCAGGCTTGTCTATTTATACGTTCAGGATGCTTTCTGACATTTTCGCCTTACGGTGATTAAATGACCGGCAATCAGAATTTAATTATGTCAGCAATTATACTTCATATTAACAGTGTAGAAAGCCTCAAGGAAGTAATAAAAAATTTTCAAGAATGGAGATAAAAAAAAGAAAAAAATGTTAGAAATTGATTTCTTTTTCATCTCCTAGATATTATACCACACCCTGTAAGATAATTATTCCAAGGCCATTTGAAACGTTAGCTTACAAATGATTTCACTAATAGAAAATCACATTTCTGGCAGTTTTTAACTATATTCTTTTGTTCGTTTTGTAATATCACTTTGTTGAATCCTTGCTATTTGATAACTTTGTTTGAAATCCAAATATTTCACTCAGTTCTTAACAATAAATACAACTTCTGTATCTAAAGCTTCATGGTATTCATATGTTCCGGTCGAAATAGACGAAGAAAGGGGTACTACAAGTATCACTTTTGGCTTATAATTATTTATAATGGGTGCTTTCTACGCATTTATGCTAATAAAAATGTAACTTCTCTAATTATTTTATTTAATAACCATATTTAATTGTTTTCCAAATACCAAAAGCGATTTAATCACTCTTTCAGCATTTTTCAGTTCGTCTAACATATGACTCATTTCTTAAACAGCAACAAGGATCTTGATTTTCCAGTGTTAAAAAATGGAAATTCGACGAAGTTGAATGGCAAATTTAATATTACCCTTGGCAATGAAACTTCCAGGCATAGGAAAGCATCAGGGCAAAAGAAACAGTAAGGAATGAAGAGAAAGGATATCGATCAAAAGCAAACAATAAGAGTTTGGACGTCCTAATTTCCAATTCATATTACGGACTGAATTACGTTTCATTCTTATTGTTTGCTGTAGCAGAACCTAACGCCCATGATCTGGTCTCAGTGGATTTTGAGTGGGAGATCTGACTGACTAGTGGACTGTTTGTCACTTCATAACCCATGGGCTGAAAAGTCTCGGGCCTAACACATAGATGGCGCTAGTTTTATTGTAGTCACCTTTTTCAGTTAATACTAACCTTCAAAAGACAGCTGCTAAAATTTAATGATATTCTATTCATTGTGCTAAGAGTGACGCTACTTTTGTTATTTTCAAAATAATGGATCAAAGCAATTTCGTGTTTTAATTTTACACCGCTTCTTGATGGGAAAAAATACCGTTCAA
>CAADRB010000017.1:2102851-2135430 GCA_900708905.1 Hymenolepis diminuta
TATAGCGTTATTGGAGCGTTTGAAGGCTGAAATTGCAAAGAAACGACCGCATATAGCAAAGAAAAAATTTTGTTTCATCAAGACAACGCACCGTGTCACAAGTCAATCAAAAYAATGGCAAAACTACATGAATTGAACTTCGAATTGCTCCCACATCCACCGTATTCCCCAGATTTGGCTCCCAGCGACTACTGGCTGTTCGCAGACCTGAAAAAATGTTCGGCGGTAAGAAATTTCGCACGAAAAAAGAGGTTATCGCTGAAACTGAGGCCTATTTTGAGGAAAAAAAAGAAAAAGCTTTCTACAAAAGTGGTATTGAAACGTTAGAGCGGCGCTGAAATGATTGCGTTGCTCTTGATGGAGATTACATTGATGAATAAAGCTACTTTTGAACCAAAAAAACTGTGTTTTCTTTGTTAGGTCCGGGACTTTTCAGCCCATGTGTTATATCAGTACCCTATCCCTCTTTCTGACAGATGTGCTAAACTCCTTGCTACTAGATTTGACTGAGCATTTTTTGATCAAATGGACCTAATCATTAATTAATTATGCAAATAAAGATTAATAATATAAACTTGGATTCAGTGAAAAGTTGAGTAAACGGAAAAAATCGTACAAATCAGGTTTATCTCGAAGGTAAAGTAGTAAAGTATTTGTTGTTAATGAATAATAGTATTCAAGGAATATGGCTATATGCAGAATACTTTTCTATTTTTTTAACATACATTTTTGCATTACTGTACTTGAGAGAATATGGGGGGAGAGGTGGACTAACAGCATGTATTTATTAAGAAATATCCACCTCAAACCTCCATAGGAGAGATTTGCTAGCAATCAGTTCTTTTAAGTTGGTGAGATTCTGCGCACCCGTTCAATAAATGAAAATATGTTAAATCAATAAAGTCGCACTTTACATGGTAACATTTTTAACATTTATGCATCAGGAAAGTCTTAGAGAAAATAACGCTCGAGTCCATTTAGAGAAGTTTCTTTCAATGCCTATTTCGGACATATTGGCATAACGGAGCCTCTCTGAGAGAAACTGGCATTCTGCCACTCCTTTATTAACCAAATCATTGTGGTTAGTCATTCCGAACACGTGACCTCTGGTTTCGCAGACTTGCACTTTAAGGGAAGCGTCGCCGGCATATTTTAACAATAAGTCACTTGTCAATCACCTTTTATTTAATAATGAGTACATCTGGAGTTAGTTGAAAGGAATATCTCACAGTCATTTTTAGGGAGGTCATAGTATATCGATTTCGATTGTCTGACGTACGTGAGGTGTTAAATTTTACTACTGTACGTTCTGAATCAAATATTTTCAGCAGTATTTCAACATGTTATTTAATTCTAAATCCAATGGTGGTTTGCATTTGATTGTAATTTCAAGACTTCATATATTAAAGAATTTCGAGTCATTGATTTGCAAACCCCAGCTCGAAAAAATAAACAAATTCGCAGGGGTCACTCTTTAAAATCATGTGCAGGTATAGTTCACAAAATAAGCATTTTTTAGCGTAAAAAATGTGACAAACAAATCAGCCAGATTCCGGACATTTAGGAATGTTTTTGTTTGGCGTCATCGTAATTAGGTCAAATGCGATCAACAGGTACAAATTCTGTTAAAAAGTCCTTCGTTTAGTGAAAAAATACTATTTATATTCTATTTTGCGTTTTGTGTCGACCTGAAATGCACAACAATTTAAGTTCATACACAAATCGGGTTTTGGGATTATTAGATTAGGAATTCAGTTGATATTTTAACTGAAATGGTGAACTACACGAGCTTAGAATTGCTTAAATGCCACCTAAAATTAGATATTCTCTTACTACTCTATGGAGTAAGATAGTAGATTATAAACTAATTAGTCAAAATCTTGTTCTTTCTCATTTAGATCTTCGTAATAAACTTCTTCATCAGTGTCACAAACCGTAAATTAAATAACCGATCACCTTATTCAACTTATAGATCGAAACAAGGCACAGCCTAATTAATCTGTGGATAAACAGTTCTAAACTCCATTGAAGTTAACGGGAGCATAAAAGGTGCAGACAATCCTCCAAATGCTGGCTGTCATCACCAGCCGGATCAAAGATATTTCCATAGTGCCGGTCCGTGTGTTCCCGACCATTCACTTGCATTTCCTGATAATTCCACGTTCTATCTAACTCCCATAAAGAACGAAATAGACTCCTTATCTCTCTTCACTTCCATTATTCATTGTCTGTCTGGCCTTTTATCTCATCATTTTGGATTAAAGTTGATGCTAAAACTAGCAATACTGATCATAAGTGTCAGCTCTCACAAATTATGACAACAGTAGCAATTTTCAACATGAGTTTCATAGTGCTGATTCTCTGTCCAGGATAATGTTTGAAAATTGTTGAGCTGTTAAATATGTGAGATCTAAGTCAGAGAAGACAGCTGTCACACCTACTAGTCATTTCTCTAACCAAAATGAGCGTAGGAAAAGCCTTTACCTGAGTTGTCTAGAAAATATATTTGCAAGCATTAATAATAATTTATCATAGTGAAGTCTGCTAAGCTATGTTGACTTCATCTAAGGTACCTAATGTTATGCAAGATCGTTCTGTTCTTTCAAAATTTAGAAGAAAAGGTAAATTGAAGTGCCAAAATCGACTTTCATAATTAAACACCGGTCAATAAGCACTGGATTTCTGGACGAGAATTCTATCCATTAAGAAAATATCGTACAATCCGATTCCAAAAAATCAATTTAAGTGCAAATCTTTAATAACTCAACTTTACTGTTGACATCTACCCGATCTCCCTCACTTTATCATTGACAATAAGAAAAATAAAAGAGCTTGGCATTCCAAAGTTCAGGTCTCAATTAGGGACTCTTTCTTTCAGTATAAAACTCGGCATTTCAAACATTTGGATTGGCTTAGGCTTAATTTGTGAAGTTTACATTTAATTAAAATAAAAATCGTCATTATAAACTTTTTTACGATAGTGATGATCTTACTTTTCAGCTTTCCAGTAACTTGTGATGATCGCGAAGGATTTTTCTCGATCTATTTAGTTAATGAAGCCTATATCGAAGTACAAAACTTTTAATTTACATTATTTAACATAAAAAATTGTTAATTTTAGCATTAAAATAACTTCTACTTTTCTTAGGCACACCACTTTCTTGAATTGTTATTTGCGTCACAATAAATAAAAAATGACCTCTTGATTTAAAAACTTGCTATTTTTTGTAAAAAATATGGTCATATGTTAATTTTTGTCAAGTACTTCTGTACTAGCCTGTAAGCATATTTTAAGAAATAAATAAGGTGATAATAACACATTATGTGGTGATAGGAAATATGAAAAACGTTCTGCACGAGATAAATGAAGTAAGATATAAACTTACCTCTGGTGTCATCAGTTTATTACGACTGAGAGCCTGATAAAATTCTTCGCATATTCTCAAGCGAAACATTCATGTACAAGTGGAATCATATATTATCAACGAAATGAGGTGATTCAAAGAGCATGCATATATACTGGTGGAAACAAGTGAATAACTTAAATATTATTAGCAAACATATGCACTGCAACACCGCCGACTTCAAGCGTGTATATTGTTCTATTTTCTGGATGCTCAAATGGGCGTCGTAGTAAATATCAGTTAAAAATCTACCAGAAGGCGAGGAAGAAAACGCCTACACTGTGGGAAGCTAGTTTAAATTATGAAATGTGAAATAACAGAAAATGTTTGACCATTTAGGGATGACGTTAACACATCTATGGGGATTTTCTAGTCACTTATGGTAACAACAACAGATAAATATAAGGTAACACTTAAATTAATTTATTCCGGAAACGTTTAGCCGGTCAGGATAGTTTGGGGATATCGCAAACCTCACTTCTTAAAAATTGAAATCAAATGTTATCTATTTGCAATTGAGATTGAAATTAGTTTGAAAATTCCTTAAAATGCTTCTCACCTAGATCATGGACACCAAAGTGAATTATTTTCTTATTCTATCAGTTTAACGATTCTGTAATATCTAATGAGTCAACTGTTTTAGTCCATGACTGTCTTGGTTCATAGAAGTGCATATGAAAAAGGAAAGATAATGAAAAGGGTCCTAGTGAGCTCCATGATGCTTAAAGTACCTTTGGGAATCTCTTGTCTGTCTATTCATGACTGTAAGAAGATACGCTAGCATTATAGTAGGATTATCAACCTTTCCGTTAAATATGTAATCGTTCAGAAACCGAGGGCTCAAATCACGGGAATTGAGCTGTAGAAAGTTTAGGTATTACAAAGTGATTCATAATCATAATGAGAAAGTGGATAGTTCACTGGTTCCAGAATTTAAATGAAGTAGTAAATTTGACCACCTCACTTCATCATAGGCTCATTTTTGACACCTTATTTAAGCCATTACTGGTCTATTTTCCTACTTCGTGTGTTTGGATGCTACCCCCTTGATTGAAATTTGTAACAGTTTGCATTGCCGTGGGTTTTAATTATTATGTCTCCTGGGCGCCATGGATTATATACTAATATTACTACTAGGAGAAGGCAGGAAGTCAGGAAAAAGCTGTCCGCATATAAACTGTCAGTTTTAACTATGAAATCTAAATACATGAAACATCTAACCATGGGGGAATGACTCAGAGGGGTTTTATGCAACTATATTTCATGAGGTTATAAGTCGGAATATCATAGGGAAACATAGGGCAGATTGTGGTAACGGGACATTTCAGTCAGAACAAGTTGATTTGAGACAGATTTTAGCACTTTCTGAACTTATCATTCGCTCTTCAGTGTCGATGGATCAACTACAATCTGGAAAATCAGCGTCGTATCAAACTAAACAAAAAGACATTATTTTGCATTTATTCGAAAATATTTATCAAGCTAAAATCGTTTCATTTGGCTTAATAAAATTAATTCACATTAACCGACTGCGTACAATTCTAATAATATGAAAGATGGTTAAGATAATTCTAATTACTTGTATTTCGTATAGAGAAAATTACGTAACGCTTTTTTCAACAATGTATTAATATGGTACCCGTTTTCGCTCTAATACTTATGTAAGCTTGAGTTTGGGTTACTTAAATTAGTACTTATTTTGCTGCCAAAGACAAGAAAAGTTAGCACAGTTTTTAGAACTAAACCGACCTTTTGAGGTAGTATTTCCCAAAGCTTTCCATTATTTAAGACCAATTTTTATTTTGCGGTGAATAGGCAATGAAAAATATCTATTATGGTGATGAAATCATTGGATTTCTGTTAAGACCCACGTTTTAATATTGTATACTAAGTTAAGTATAAAAATCATGACCCTAGTATTGGAGGCTTGTGGCGCCCAACATGGAATAAATATGTTGCATAAACACTAAATCATAGGTCTACTCATTTTCAAAGGGCAAAACTAGGTAACTCCTCAAAGTGTATCTTATTTCGCCTGGTCCTCGCAACCTGGGTTGCTGTTGATCCGTACTAACGCCCACTTTTCTTCCAAGTCCACTGCCTACTCCTTTCTCCTTTTCCATATCATTCATTTTCAATTATTTAATATTCACCTGGCCTTATTTATTTCTTGGCCTTCTCATTGGGGAATGGCTATTGTATCTTGTCAGCCTTTAGAGATGGGATATCTAAGACTATTTCGGATGAACTTTTAAAGTTGTTTTACAATGCAGATTACTGCTACTTTAAAGTTAAAGAACGTTGGGCAGGTAGTCTGATATCGTATCAAGACCTACGTTTTAGCGGTTAGTATAATCAAATTCTTTTTCCATAATCACGAAAATTTCATGATATGTTTCTATCGTCGGAAAAGTGCAAAAAAAAACATTTTTTATTGATAAGTTCGAAAATCATTTTCAAATCGTGCAAACTAACTAAACTATAGCATAATGCTTAACTTTCCCCACCATGAAGCTGAAAGTGTTAATTGGGAGAACTAAACATGCTCAAGACTCTATAATTTAGTCAGCATTTTTGTTAGTCTCTGAAAAAAATCCAACTAACTATTTAATGAACAGGGAAGCTCAAATACTCGACGTAACAGAAGGCGAGATTCATTCTGAGCAGTACATCGTCCCACGAAAAATTTCCTCATTGAAAAGGAAGGAGTTTTAATTTCTTATTCATTACACTAATATGCCGTTTTCTTAAAAGAAAAAGCCACTAGATTTTAAAATGGTGGCAAAATTCTGCCAATGCATAACACATATTATAAATTCGATATAATTAATATTCAGTGTTTGCCAATGATAATAAGAATAATTTTAATTATTGCGTTGGTTGTATTGAAGCGAGCGTATGTCAAAAACAAGAATTAATTTTATAAAATTCAGTATTTGATAAGCAATTCCATAATAATTCAGCCCCTTATTTTTTATATACTAAAATGTAAGGATTTAAATAACTCCCAGCGGGGAAGATATTATTAAACTGCTTTTAAATTACAGACAATTGAGCAAATCGGAGAGAAAATTAATAATAGCGGGGCATTTGTAATAGAAATTAGTCGCAAAGTAACCTATTATTTACTCCTTTTAAATATGTTTGCCAAAGTCCATTAGATGATTTTTCATTCCAATAATTCAGGTCCTCGTCCACATTAAAATATACCTAAATGATATTTAAATATTCTATGTAAATATTTAAATATATGTAGAATCCACAAGCATCCCAAAACAGGCCATTTTAGAAATCAATTGACTTCGTATTTATTTGTTTCAAGACATTCAAATAACAATATATTAAAGTTAATACGTGTTTTATAAAACAAATAAATTAGGTGTATGATAGTTAAGTACAAAATATAACAAATCTTAATTTAACATATTTTTATTTGCCAATGTTATTTAAATATTATATTTGATATATTTTTAGATAACAGTAATTGATAAGCTACATCTCAGTAATTGTTTTAATATTTAACTGTACCCTTCACAGAGTCCTTGAAGGACCGTATTTTTGAAATTAAGGTCGTAATTACCTTAGAGACTCGGGATGGAAAGATGCGCGACTTACGCTCTTTTATTCATTATTGGCATAATAACAGCAACTATGATAGCCACATCCATGTTTTCAAGGACGCAGTACATGGTATACAGGTAAAGAATGGTTTCAAAATGGATTCATTATGTTACAAAAATTGTAAAACAAATACAATATATATATAATAACGTATTTTAATCTAGATTAGACAAAGTTGCTGGAATTATACCATGTGAAGAAGGCGAAGTTTTCTGCAATGGAACTGCAAATAGGTAGGATTGAATATTGTCTAATTTTTATGTTATCCTTTTGTGCGTCCCTGTTTGCATTCATACAATTGATGCTCCACTGAGTTTTAAGTGTTTATAATAATTATAATTCAATCTGTTTTG
Source organism: Hymenolepis diminuta (assembly GCA_900708905.1). Classification (NCBI taxonomy): domain Eukaryota; kingdom Metazoa; phylum Platyhelminthes; class Cestoda; order Cyclophyllidea; family Hymenolepididae; genus Hymenolepis; species Hymenolepis diminuta. The sequence goes on from CAADRB010000017.1 coordinate 2,110,230, forward strand.
GAATAAGTTAATAGTTTTTAAATAATTCGAATAAAAACTAATGGACTTTTATATATTGTTGACACTTATGAAATATCAGGACTATTTATTCTCTTTATTACGATTTTATGCTGGTCATGTATACAACTTTCATTACCATTTTAAAAATAAAATAAATTGATCTTCTTTCAAAGAAAATCTTCAATTATCAGTTACTCCATGGTTTATTTTTAAAGTTTTAATTATTGGCAATATTTTGAGAATTAAATATTCTTTCTGTTTACTGAATCAAATTTTATGTATTTTACATAACCACATTAATTTTCAGGTATTAAAATTCTCTGATTGCTAATTAAAGATCGTTTCTTGAACATTTATCATAGAAATCAATTTGCCTAACCACGGTGAGAGCATTTCGTTCACTATTTTCTAAATTATACTGCTGAAAGCTAATGGATCTTGGCTGCTTCAACATTCAGTTTGTAGGGGAATATAGGAAATTATCGTTGTACAGGAAATGCGCCTGTAATTAGTGTTTTTAATGCAGAAGTCAAAGTTATTAGAATCAAAATTTGAATCAAAATAATAATGCGATTGAGTGGTGGACTGAAAATTGCCTTCGGGTTGTTAAGAAATTGTTACGAAACAAAAGTAAAATAGCATTTGACACAAATTCAAAAGTAAATCTGAAGTCATTCTGTTACGAATTTCTAATCCCAGTAAGTAGAACAATAATTTACTAGATTTTAACGTTTAAAAGATGCAGTTTTGAGAATGGGAATTTTTGAATGAATGAAGTTTAAAATTAATTCCTAATAAACCATAATATTTCCGATTTTACTAAACCTTTCTACAAAAAGACGTTAGTTAAGAAAGATTTACTCGGAAACTTGGTGTTTATTATTAAATTATATGATCCTAAACACTTTTTTACGACTCAAATTATTTAACAAGGTTGCATTCTAGTTTGTTTCCTTTCAATTTTTGGAAATTATCCAAAACTTACTGTTGGCATCATTTCGTTGTTTCAGTATATCTCTGTTAAAATTTCATTTCAGTATTTATTTGTACTTTGAGTATTGGCATTTAATGCATTTGTTTTGTGATCGAAATTTTACTTCTGGAATTTGTGGATATTTGCCTTGTCCTCTATTATTTTTTTCAAAAGTATATAGCTGGACGTTAAATTGTCATTATGCTCAGAATAAGTTCAGCCACTTTTCGGGAAGAAATTTTGGTTGACTTTTAGAAATCTAAGAGAATTCGCATCATCTAAATCTCAATGCTTCTTTATGTTATTTTCGGCTTTATTAAGTTAATAACTAGAACATTTCCGCAGAAAAATTACAGTTTCCACATGCATATAAGAGAGGTTTTATATATAAACTATAATGGTAGAATACACAACTCGCAATATCTTCGTATCTATGGAAAGTGATATAAATTTTATGTGATTTATAAGCTGACGCGCTTATGAAATTCGATATTGTGAATGGTATTCTCCACATCAGTCGCAAATAATAAAGGCAATTTTAGCGAAAGAAATCAAAGTCATCTTTTTCCGTTAGAAACTCTATTCATATCTCTCAAAGGGATTTCATGTGACTGAGAATATCATTGAATAATTTTCATTTAAAAATTAAATTAACCGAGTTAATTTGCCTTGAAACTCAAAATTCTGCAATAATTATCTTGGGAAATATTGTGGTATGTATGATAAAAATTTGAAAACATTTCTCGCAGTTTCATTTAAGTATTGAATAGTATTTCTTACTCACATTAGTCAATGTCTTTTAATAACGCCTTAGCAATACAGAATAGTAGTAGGAAATTCATTATAGTGCCTAGAGTAAACGTTATCTATCTTAACCCAGTAAGATCAATTCAATTCTATTCGCTCGGTATGCGTTAATAGATTTAATCCGCTATCAGATGAGAAAAAGTGGCATTGCCGATACTTTATTTTGTGCAATTAGCATTTCAAAAATTTTGTCAGAACAAAATAAATTGTTATTAAAAAGATCTAAATGCCAATTATCACAATTCTAAGTATTACATTTTGCACTGATCAAAAGTTATATTCGCTGCATTCTTTTTAACACTTCCTATTGCTAACCGAAAACCTGTGAAGACCAAGACTAATCGCAGTGCACTCAAAGTTAGAAATTGGAAGAAGTTGGATATGTCTTTATTGTTAGACCCAAATTGAGTCTGTGTTTAGGAGGGCCCTTTTATCTTAGCTGTGGTTAACATTTACTTCTGCAAAGTCAGAGATAATGGTTTCGATGCCCACTGGTGCACACTCAGTGAGCGGAATGGCCAACGGCACCGGTTAGGTCTGTCTAATAAAATGAGGCTGGTAGAATTCGAACTTCCCTTTACCCGAGACGAGCATTGAAAAACACTTACTTCAAGGAGCTAGATAATTATAGTTACTATTACCATAGCTCTAATAGATGGTCTCCGATGACTATCAAAGTGAAAGGAGGGTATCTAGAATATACCCCCAGGTTCTGCATGTAAGATAAGAGTACATAAAATAAAAAAAGACCTACACTTTGGAGGGCCGGGAAAGTATGAAGAGTTACACTTTATAATCTCCAATCCTACATTCAAGATTTTCTAATTATATATTTTCATTTAAAGCAAATATCCTGAAATGTCAAGGCTTAGCTTTGCTTTTCATTTAACCATTCTTTGGTGACTATCTAGTGCAAATCGTCAACCAATGAATTAATGGCAAACAGTATTAATTGTGGCATTTAAATTCTTTTAAAATTAATGAATATTTACCGAAATTGTCATAAGAGGGATTCAAGGATTTAATATTGGTGTTAAATGTAATCAGATTTGTAATGCACTATTAGAAGAGATGCACTTTTTCTGAATTCACTGGCACAAGAGAAGTTCTTAATTGGAGCAAGGACACATGTAGGTACGCCTTTTTTGGTCTCCAAAGCGTTTTTACTTAAATATGGCTATATACTTTTTGTTCACTTTGAATGAACTCAGTTTACGGAGCTTTGCAAATTTAAAATTTTCTTCTGATTCACCTTTGTTATATAAAAACTGTAATTTCATGAACTGCATGTAGGAAAGCTTTGTCTTCTCAACTAACTGTTTTATTTTGGATTAAATAAACTGAATAGTACCCGTAAAGGAAAGATAATTCAAACGTTAAAAGTTAAAGCTCGTTAAAAAAGTTTAGCATTGTGAAACAAATCCTGATTATAAAAATATGTATCGTCTTATTAGATTTACTCATTATCCCGACTATCTGGCGGTAGGTAATTTCACTACCGTTTGCCTACATCTACAGCGTTTCAAAATAGAAGCGTCTTGTACAATTAGAATATTTCATAGCAAGGCTATGAAATATCGCGATACTTTATTCAGAGACTGAAATAAAATTCATCGCATTTTGCATACTATTGGGCTAATCTGATTTGAGTCAAATCTCACCTCAAGTTATTTAGGAAAATGTTTTTAAACGCTTTCTATGAGAGTAGTCCCAGATGTATAATTATTAGGCCTTTCCAAGTTAATTTTCAATGAGGCAGGGAAATTCTATCCCCACCCGATTATTAATATTATTATAAGTATTATTCATGCCAAAGCAAACTATGGGATTTAATCATTTAAAGTAGTTATATACAATTCACTAAAATATGACTAGTTGTAATGAAAACTAGGCACGATTTAAAGAAATTTATTCAAGGGAAAACGGTCCACATGACGAAATTCTCGCAATCCAGACCCGTTATTGCTCTATCTTTATCTCCCCATACTTGTTGTAAATAATCAAAGCGATAAGAGTTTAAGATTTATCGAATGAATCATTTCAAATTTAGGTCTTGCGAAACTTTTCACTAGGGCCCGCCTCTCATTGTTTTATATTTTTACTATTTTTAGCAGTACATTTGAGGGTATGGATGAAGCAGCAAGGGAACAATGGGTACAGTCAAAATCGGCTTATGTTTCAACAGCAATGAGCTTAGTCAGTGGAATTGTCGGTCTCTTCACAATCATTCCCTTGGGTTTTGTCTCTGATAAATATGGTCGCAAAGTGGGACTTTTCATTGCCTACCTAGGATTTGCTATTGAATCTGCTATGATTGGTGAGTTTAATCAATCAAAATTTTTCCTTCATCCTCTTTCCTAGCAGACAGACATTTCAGTTTAAATATTATTGTAGAAATAATTGTCAAAAATAGCATTTTTAAATCCGTAAGATGCATTTCCAGCTATTTGAAACTAGCACGTTGTTTTTGCCGTCTAATAAATGTTTTATGAAAATCTGAAAAATAGTAATAATATAAAAAGTCAGTAAAGTAAGTGACTCATGAGACAATTCAAATAAAATAAGTGCTCCAATTATCGTATCGTCGTGTTTTGTTTTGTTTAAATGAGGACGATTTGATTATCGTCATTTCGCTACTCCTTCTTTGGTCGAAAGGTTGAAGGACACTTTTCGATGCATTTAACCACTTTTGCGTTGTGTAAACATTACCTTACTAATGTGAAAATCTCCTTGTTTTTCATGGTAAATATATCTCTAAAAATACCCTCTTTCGACCTTTTTTGTTCTTTAGGTGGTGCCCAAGTCAATTTCTTTTGTATGATTGGTCGTTAGACTTTTTTTGACCCCTCCGAACTCGGAGATTAGGCACACACGAAAAGGTTGGATAATTAATGATGATGGAGATGAACTTATAATATATGTGTATATTTACATAAACAATTGTAATGAATGGTTGGGAACACTCGTGCCAATCATTGCTGGGAGATACGATTTTAAAAAGAACTTCAGATTTACCTTTTATACTCTAAGAACTCAATTATATGTACGGTTTTGTTGACTTAATCGATTATAAAGAAAAATTTTGAACCCAGAGGTCGTGTATAAAAGTATTATTCCTTAAAATTATGAACACATAAGCATGTACTTTTAAGGAAAAGAAAGGCGTTATTTTCAATATACATATATGTTTTTGTCAAGTGTAGGATAAAAAGGGTTTGAATTTACCTATACGTGTTTTTGTGCAGTTTTTTTAATTTTAATATTCCTGGTATTGATTTCGTTTTAACAGTAACTGGAATTCAATATTCTATAGGAAACCTAAATTAGATATGATTAATCTTACCGGCGTCTAAATAAATGAAAAAGAAGCTTACCGGTGAGTTAAGGGTAATTTATTTTCTACCTCTGGGTTTGAACAGGTCACCAGAACCAAAGTAGTTACTTTGGATAGAGGTAATAGGTGAAAAGATAAAGTTTTAAGCGTAAAAATTGCCTTTTCTACCGGTAGATTTGGTTGGCGAGGCTTTCAAAATCTTGTCACAACAGTCTTTTATAATTATCACGCTTCTCGTTATACCAATAAATCAATTGAGAGAGACAAGTTTGTGCATCTTTCAAAGTACATACTTTTCATTTTATCTGTTCACCTGACAATTGAATCTTTAATCTGTGCGGCTTGAAGTCGTTTGCTTGGTCAGGAAGATGAAACCATAGAATATTTACAATTGATTAACTTACAATAAACTAAACGTTTAAACGGAAGAATTTTTCATGACATTACGTAGCTTCATTATTTTGCAATAAACATTCTAAATTTCCAACATCTTATATCAATCTTAGCTATTTTTCTCATTATATACAATTCATTGATAACCTGTCTTGAATGATTTGCTTATCTAGAAACAATTTTTGCATCATTACTGAACAGGAGAAGTGATGTTCGATGACGGGAAACACGCATTGTATAAAAATATCTACCTACTAGCTTTTGCATGATTTTTTAAATTATTCACTAAGCTTCTATCTTTAACTATTGCAAATCAGAATTCAGCTGAAATCGAAAGGAAAGAGAATGTAATATAGAAACCGGCTACCAGATACTTTATGAGGAAAAGGCAAAGCTAGTAAGCTAAAGTAATGGCTAAGTAGAAAGGAGTAAGGTTCAGCGTTCTGAAGTAAGATACCAACGACAAATCCGTAAGGAAATTGAGGGAAGATGGAAGAGTCTTTGGCAATGAAGGTTAAACCTCAATATGTGGTAGATAAGTGACTGTGGGAAAATCAGTAATCGATTTAAACTTACAGTTATTTGTAAAAGGGATCAGGTTCACTGCTTGCATCTTAAAATGACTACTAGTATTACTTAAACGTTATTTTAAATTTGAAAAGGGAAAGCATAAAATAAGATGCAAATATCGTCAAAGTAAAAATATTTACTAATTTCATACTCTCATTTCCTTCTTGACGGTTACATTTATTCAAGTATCTTTATAAATTAAATATGAACAACATGGTAAGGCAGACCATTCAGATTAATGCAATCATCTTTCTTTTCTCTATATATCAATTTTGAATGTAAATGACTTTTCTTTCCATTTAGGAGTGGTCATTTGTTAAAATGCATGGATTTTAATAAAATCTCTTGCTCCATTCGCTTGCCAAAAGTCTTTATTTCCAATTTTTAGATGCTATTTTAGCTCCTTAGTCTTTTATTAATAACTTAAAGCACAGTTAAGTTAAGAGATATATGCCTCATTGTTAGAGTTAAATTAATTTTGGCGCCATTATTGCGGTAGAATTTTTATAAACACGCCGAAATGCACACAATATGGTATCGTTCAAACGCGTCAAAAATGCCCGCAGTTGTTTTTATTTCTGTCGAATGAGCTTCAATAATGACAGTTCGGTTTTAATGGACGCACTTTTTACTAAGAAAGTACGCTAGGAGTGTGCTAACAGGTAAAATAAAAGGAAAACAAGGGGCGTCTTAACTTTCCGCATTTGATTAATTCGAATTACCCTTATTTTATTCATTCTTTTCTAAGTTCGGTCTAAATTATCTTCACGGTTCATTAGCGAAAATATTAGTCACGATCAAGTGTAACGATTCTGAGTCTTTACTGATTTCAAAAAAGCAAATTAAATCTTACCATTCTAAACCTCAATTTTCGAATTTCACTTATTTTCATGGGGCGTAATAGTCGAATATCTTAAGTGATATGCGGTGTTATATTAAAAAATATTAGAAAAGGATCTGATTGAAAATCATCTTGTCCCGGTTGTCCCAGTTACTCTTGACCTGAATTTAGTTAATTTCTTCCTAAGAAATCGAATAGAATTGCAAACATTCATTAACAAACCACGGTAGCCTTCTATCACTCAACGTATTCGCGTCAGTGGAGCACTAAATTATTAACTTTTCATAAATTTATTTCAAAATTTGGTCTCATTAATATTGAATGAATACTGAGATTTAAGGCCGCTGAAATACATCAAAGCCTAAGCGCACTGTCTAAAATAGATAGACTGAATACGTACACCTTGAGAGCACTTAAGTAATGGTTTATGAAGTATGATCAAGTCCAGTGCTGTAAGAATTCTGTAGTTGCTCAGGCTCCAGATAGAGAAACCAGACTAAACAAACTTGACTAATCTGCTAGCCAAACCAAACTAAATTTATTAATGCAATTTCACATTTATTTATACACAAATATCTGATTTGGTTGGATTGTGATGGGTCGGAGAAGAGCTAACCAGTCAGTATAGTATTTCGAGGTCCTCGTAGCAGAATATGATTTGTCAGACAATGGACCAATCGGTGAATGATAACTGATTCGTCATCCCAGGATCTGCTATTTGGTTACGACATGACTTCCGGTGCATAGCGAAGCGCTGTTTCGCTTCTATATCACAGTACAAGAACTGTTCTAAGACTATTAATTCTGTAAGAATCTGAACAATCTGGTTTAATTTCATGCATTAACGACCTTCAATTAAAAAAATACATAGAGTTTTGTATGCGTATAAAATTCTGGAACTATGCGTTATGGCTTTAGGCATCTGTTCTGAACAAAAACATTCATTTCATTTTAATTTTTGTTTTCTAATACACGCATTCAATATTTTTTCTATGGCTTGATCTGACGTGCAGATTTTATACATTACAGTACTATTCAAACAGATCAACATGCCAGCAGTTGTTTTTTGTCAAGTGAACTTCGATGACATTACGGCGCACCTTCTATAGCGAAAGTACATCATGCTTGTTACCAGTAAACTGGACAAACAAGAATTTTTTAGTTTCTTCAATGATTCCATTTAGAACAGTACCTTTTTATTCATTCTCTTTTTGTATCTAATCCACTAATCTATGATTAAGTAATGTATGGACCAATCTTTGATAATTTGAGATAACACATTCAGTTTTACCGTTCTGATTTTTACCTTTATGAGGAATAAAACTCAAATACTAGTCCCATAAGAAACAGAATAATTCTAAAGTAATGAATGTAAACGAGTATACGGTCAAATAAACTAACTTAGATGTATTGGTGGTAATTTTCTGTCTCGTAGTTAGTTTACTGCCACCTATCTGATGTGCACATTGACAGCTGTGCGTTCACCTTACTTTATAAAATAAAGACTCTCGTCTATTTTCTGCCTTTTAGCCTCGGTCATGCTCTTCCACTTGCCTCTTTGGGTTCTAATTGTTGCAACACTTCCTTCAAGTATCCTGGGGAACGGAATATGCGGTATTTTAACGCAAGTAAGTGGTTGTGACAAGTCAAAAATTTTTATTTTGCTGCTTCAGCACAGTCTTTAAGATGGAATGCAATATACGTATCTGGAGTCATGTTTGGCAATAAAGATTTTCTCACAGCTATCTGCTTTACCATAACTGTGAAATTGGAGTGATTCATCAAAATTTATAAAGTGACAATAGCCTAGATGTCAATGACAGATTGTACTTTAGACGAACGCATCCATGTGATTTATGTGTAATAGGCTAGATCCGAGTTAACTCGTGAAAGCACTGTAAGATTTTCGATTTTTTCATTAAGGTACTCTCTGATTGATATTTGGAAAATTAAGCCTTGGTTGAAGTGTATTATAACTATAATAGTTTGTGATTTCCATCAGAACTAAATAAAATTACATTTAAATGTGATTCAAACTATTAATTTTATCAATTCTGTTCAATATTAACTGCGTCATCATTGACTTTAAAATGAATATCGCAATCGATATAAACAAGCTGTAACGTGGTCAGAAGAAATAATCAAAACCACTTCCATGGATAATAAGTTTCGAAGATGGATGGTAAGTTATCCGTAATTATTGGTAAAAATAGCGAAGTATATTCCCATATATTCAGTAGGTACTGCCATTCTTCTCCAAGCAGTAGTCTCCGTATGAGAATTAATAACAGAAGAGTAATTATGAGCATGCATCCGATTGTGCAGATGCTAACAGACGTCATTCTATTAATAATATTATATATTAATACCCACGGTAGAAAAAATAATTGCAATCCTGGATATTTTGCTAACAGGAAATAGTCTTCGCGTCGGTGATAGTATAATTTGATAACTATACTCGAATAGTAGGATAATATATTGTTAAATTTCAGTAAGATTTGATCCAGCTTTCGCAAAGTGATCTACAACCGTTGTTTTTGTGCTGATCACATGCAGCGGATTTATTTTAACGAAATCCCGCTGATACGGTACAAATTTATCCAATATAGTTTGGTTTAAATTAAACGCCTTAAATACAAAGGACATGTAATTAAGCTACTTTAGCTACCAAATGAAAACTATTTCAATTTTCCAGCAATCTTGGCTTATAAGTAATTAAATGGAAGGAGTCTCAAATGATTGGTGAAGTACGCGATTAACCAATAATGTTCCATCAAATAGAAATAGGAAAAATTATTTTTAACATAAGTACTAATGAAATGGAAACATAGAAAATCTTTCCTGTTCTATTTATATATGAAATATTAATTTATTATCATTTATGCTTTTAAAAATTATTTATGTTATTTCTTATTATACAGGATAGTTGGACGTAATGGGTTAAAACTAGACTAACAGTAAAACACCAATATTTTATCTCTGCAATTTTAACTACAGTTCATCAAAGTCTGATCTGGCAGCTACAGACTGTTTCGCAAATCTTAGTAAAAGAGCCTGACATGAACTAATCTTAAAGGGAATTACTGGTTAATCTTCTGCAACTAGGAAATTTTGAAAAGGAGATTACCCCAACTTTTGTTTAAAGTACGTTGTTTTTCAATGTCCAATGTGTCAAACTATTTATTAATCCTACTGAATAGGGAATAAATAGCAAAATTAAACGAAAAGATGTAAGGAAAATAATCTGATTCATGGTTGGAATTCCTCACAGATTATTTGGTTCGATTGTACGACCTCTAACTGGGGAAGAGGTATATTATTAATTATGCACCAAGGCATAAATCTCTTTTTGGTACAGATAGACCAGGTCAGGGGTAGAAAACTTCCATTGCCCATTAGGGAAAGTGTTGACATTACTGAACTTTGGTAGAAGGGGGATATCCTGGAGCCACATTTATGCGTGGCCTGCATTTTACCACTCCTCCTTTTGACCGGATTTAATCAGTATGCTTGGCCATTCATACCACTGGACGTACACCAGTGGGAATCAATCTCAACTTCTTCCTTGGCAGACGTACACGTTGGCCGTTGCACTAATTTCGATAGCCATTGATTTGTGTTACTCTCTTTTAAGTATACAACTGCTATATTCAACACTGACTTTAGGCAACGGTACATGAAAGGGAATCGCCTATTAAATACCATTACACGAAATTTATTCACGGCTAATTTTTTCTAACTTCTGTTGGTCATTCCAATCACCGGGTGTATACCGATGAGTTTCAAATCATTCTGCTAATCCTGACACACTAACAACAGTCGCACTACTTATTTTCATCTTAATGTGATTTGAAACTGACTTTGAATTATTTCTCTCCGCGGATCGTTAATTTGAGAAGAATAGGTTTTCATCAAACAGGTGATTTTCCATTTCATACATGACTCTATACAAACTAAGCATCCATCTGAAGTAAGTATACTAAGATTCATATCTTTTCATTCTTTTTTCTCCTCAAGATCTTTGTCTGCATCACTGATCTCACAGAGCAAAAAGCTGAGGTCTTAGAGCGCAGACTCTCCGTTGCACCCGTTATAGAGGGTGAACTAGCACCACTTCATCGAAGAAGTCGAACTAGTTCAATCTTGGAGAGGAGTGAACCAAAGTCCCTGTCAACTGTCCAATCAACGATGGCCTCCGAACGTCTCTCTTATATTGCCATGTTTGAAGGTGTCATCGGCATGACGATGGCTATTGTTACCATGACTATAGGTAAAGACACTACTTTTAATGATTTCAGTACCGGATATATAGAAAACTGATATTTACGAGTCTGTTTTATTTTTCAAAGGACCTGCTATTTCCAAATTCGGATTTAAGTTTCCTGGGTGGTTTATGCTTGCGCTGGTTATTGTAAACCTTGTACTCACAGTACTTATGCCTAACACCAAAGCTCTTTGGGATACTCCAACCAAGAAGAATTCGATAATACCTAAAGAAATCGATGTGAACTCGAAGAAAAAACTTCTCTCAATTTCATCGGCAGGTGAAAATCAAGACTCACAAAATCCTGTTGTGGCACTGGCGGAACCGAAAAAGAAGACCAACTGTTGTGTCGCTCTTAAACATGTAAGATTTTTTAATATGTACTCATCTTTGGGCTGTAAATTTGTTTCACATTGCTTCTAACTCAAGCCATCTGGTGATATAGAAGACAAATCAATCATAAGTAGAATCGAAGAGTTTTTAATGCTTTGAATATAAATCATACTAATTGAGAGTAATCCGTTTTCTATGCAAGTTATATTAGTGGATAACTCTATACACTTTCCAAAATTACTCTTTATTCCCATTCTCTATGAAAATAGTTCGTTTTTTGGTCCACTAAGCTGCAGTGATATCTTTATGACCCTACGTCTCAAAATCCCTCCCTCTCATGTGTAAACGCTTCCCTCTCATCGCCTTTGTTCCTCATCTCTCTCTTATTTGCTTGAATCCTCATCGTGGTTTGTTCAGTACACTTTGGCCTACACAACTCTTAGTGTTCTGCTCTAAAACTGTTGTTACCCTTGTTGGGTGTTAGTTTTAGTCTTACCTACCGCAACCAAGATCTGGTTCATTAGTTCGTACAATTTGGTAACTCCTAAATTAGTGACTTCGACTTTTGTTAGCCTCAAAAATACTAGCTGCAATACGTTGTGCTTGCAAGTACATTCACTTAAGCACAGTAGTCTTGGCAGTCACCTGGAGAGGAATGACTTTACAAATTACTCGGAAAATCCTTCAGCCTTTGATTATTTTCTGTTTGATTTATTGGAATTGCATGATTATTACCTTACAGACAGAAGTGGATTCGAGTATCGATCTAAGTACACCTGTATAGTATCTCATAGAGCAGGATTAAAATTACCTTTTAACTAAATCACATTTCCTCATATTCATTAAATGTCATTTAACAATTTTCAGGTTATTAATACGTTTTGGTTTAAGTATGACCTTGATGTAACACGATTCTTAGGCGATTCATATTTACTGATTTAAGGAAATAATTGGGACAGATTAATAAACGAATATCAGTTAAATGTATTAATCGCAAATTTCGTAGGATTTTTATCGTAACCACTCCCCACGATATTTTGTTAACCTCTGTGTCTGAAGGCAAACACATACCTGGGCTTTAGGTTCAAAACGTTATTGATCTTGTGTAGGCAAAGAATACCTGAGAAGTTTCATTAAATTTGCTATAACTTGCACCTCAAACGTAAACGTCTTGGAATACTATAAGTAAATCAATAAATCGATATTTATTTGGAGATGAGATAAAAGTTAGGTATGATCATTAACATGATCAGCTATTTAAAATTATTTGGACAAGTCTATTTTAAAATTTCATTGGTCTTTACTTCGGTTCATTTATGCCCACATCTTTAGTAAATTAATTACTGGATTAACAAAGGTTAACTTGTAAAATGAACCTTTTGTATATATGTAATGATAAAAATTTGCTGCACAAGTTTTAGATCTCCCAAAAATATTCAAACATAAAAAACTTTGTAATGCAATAACTTTCAAAATAATTACTTCATTACTTGCAGTGAATGGGTGCAAATAGTTATTCCCGATATTGCATTATACACTAAATATACTGAACTGTCTCAAATTAACTTAAAGATCTTCATATCGGCTACATCAAATGTATAAGAAATCGAGCATTCAACCACTTTTTATTTTCCGCGCTATCGCACGAGTTTTTCGATTAATTATTCCAATTTCAGGGCTCCTTAACGAAGTGAAGAGAAAACATTACCATGAATGTAACTTTCAGAAATGGAAAAGAATGTCGAAATGCGGAAAAGTCAAGTACGAAGTCTCGTAGAATTCTCTCTTCAATGTACTAGAGAATTTGAAAGCTAAATATCCCATTGTCCTACTCGTATGCCGTATACGATATTTATATAAGTAGACCTGTTATTTATTAAAGCAAACTATGATGCAATCATTCTTCTAAAGCTTGAAGAGTTCCACTTTCGATGGACCAATAATCGTTTTCGAGGCTGAATTCAAATGAGAGTTTCGGAATATCCGAGAAATCAAGAAGCATTCTCGACGTACTAGGTAATAACTAAAGTTTTATTCTGTTCGAAATCCCTATTTTAACAGCAATTAAAATTTTTTGTAGCATTTTAAGTCTATTGTTTTGCTTTTTTAAAATCTCTTTGTTCCCGAATGTCTATTAATTATAATTCTACCATTTTATTATGTTGCTTAGGCTTTCTCCTTTGTGACTGTGCCAATTACTATCGAAATAATTGCAAATCTACTTGCCAGCATGGTTGCACTTACCGATATACCAGTTCTAAATCTCTACTTCATTGGAGAACCTTTCGGAATGTCCATTTCTCAAGTTGGAATAACACTGTGAGTAGTTTTATATTAGTTATATATTGATATGATTGATTCAGTTTTTACTTCAATATCATTTTAAATTTGGAGGGAGATTCGTAAATTAGTACATGGTAAATAGGTTATTTTTTCAGTAACATAACCATCTGTTAGATCTAATGAGCTGATAGTTATAAATTTTAGCTAAACCAGCGTCAGACTTAGTTCTCTCTATTCAAGATTGGAGATTTGTGAAAGAAGATCATTTGACGCTTTATAATGAAGGATATAATCACTCTGCATTTACAAATATGGGAGTTTTAATACATTCTGAGAAAATAAGTGAATGTCCGGGAAAACAAGAAGATATCTACAATCTGATTTTGATGACACTTTGTCTAGTGACCAATATCTTGGATACTAGCCGCGTTTGTTGTGTGCTGACCAATGTCAACAAACCAGTTTCAGTTAAATCTTGCTAAGTAATTGTTCTAGGTTTTCTAGTAAGTAAGAAAACCTAAGTAATTCTAGGTTTTACTACCTTCACAAATAATGTGATAGTTCGAAGGAATATGTCGCAACCATTTGTGTATTTGTAGGGAATAAAGGAGGCAAATGACTGTTCTGTCTATTCTACGCTGAAAAAAGTGTGAGTAGAATGTTAACTCATTGGGGAGAAGAGATGCAAAGAATGCCAGACCAAAATGTGTGATATTCAACAGTCGAGAAAAATGCATATGAGACATATGGGGGGTGATTAACAATGAATATGCCCCAGAGTCACCTTCTCTGATTGAATTTAATCTATCATTGGTCTAAAATGATTAATCGTGTCAGCATTTAGTGATAGCTAAATGAGAAAAGTGCTAAAGTGGACGTTTCTTATCCGTTTGCTGATAGAAACTAGACCACATTCTAAGCAACTAGTCGAGGTCTATCTCCATTTCCGTGAAGACACTAGGGTAAAATATTTTGAAAACTGTTCGTTGATATTCCTAAAGAAACTACGACTTTAGTATTTCTACATATGACGACTGTAAGGTTCTGTTTTTGGGTTTCCTTCGACAGCATAACACGACAGTCTGACGCACGGAAGACTGGCATGCACTGTTAGCCTTCTAACAGCACTATTTTATGTATATTGCTTGGCCATATTTTAATATAGGTGACTACATGTGTAAACTACTAAGTAGTACTCCTATCATAATATTCGTTAATAGGAATCTTCTGAGTGCACACTGTTTCATCCGAGACTTGCCGTTTGATATCGTAAATGCTGAACATATGCTTCAACTTATTATCATTTAATTTTTCCTTTTTTGCACAAAATCAGTGCGCCTGTATATAGTAGAGATATCGTTGATACTCTGGTTATTAATTGATGTTTGTTATCATCATAATTTATAATGCTTCCAAGCTCATACTATCTATAATTTTATGCATTTCACAGGCGAAATTAAGTTAACGGAAATTGGTGATTCATGCTTATGTTCTCTGAAATAGTTTCACTGTTTGCAATCACAGAATTCAAAATACTAAACACTGCTAAGTTGTGAAATAGCTGTCCTTGTAAGTAATTTCAAATTAAATCTAATCAGAGTCTACAATGAATGTTTATAATTTGTCATCACGTCACAACTGCGAGAAGGCCAATGCCAATAATACCTTTTTGAATAAAAGTGCCAACCTTCGCGATATACCACATAATAAACCGGTCGCGTAGAGAACGAGCCCGGACGTATGTACCAATCCCACTGCCAGTTATGAAAAAAATACTTAAACCGATTTAAGCCTCATATTTTGTTAGGCTAAATTGGCCGACGATTGATCTTATAGAAAACTTTGCAATTGGAAAGTGTCTTCTTCTGAGAAAGATATTTTGCGTAAATGTATTTCGAACAAATAAATAAAATACGATTTAATAAAAAGTATAGAAAATACGAAATAAAGAAAGATTTAATTTTTTGATACTCCACCTATCAGTGAATAAACTCTGTAATATTCCATCCTCAGTCTTGTCTGATTTGAAATATTCGAACTTCATTAAGATTATCTAACAGGTCTTACGTCTTTTGTTTTGGTGGTTTGGCTTTGGCGTCAATTCGGTTAGTTTACTTTGTTTAATTCTAATCCTAACAAAGATTGAGTCATTAAAAAATCCAATTTACACTTTTTCACGAAGAAGAAATGATATCAAATAAATGGTTCGTTTATTTTACCGAATTTGCATTATCTTTTATGGGTCTCAAATAACTCCCGAATCCTTCCGGGAAATTATGGGTCTTGGGCTAAGGCCTAACATCATGGTGCCACCCTAGTGAGAAACTCAAATTCGACCACCCCATTTATTGGCCAGAGTCAACCAGTGTAGTTGATCATTCTGCTCGCTGAGTGTGAACATATAAGCATCTAACCCGTAATCTTCGCACGTTAAACAGCATTATTACAATAAGGGCAGAGATCCCTTTGTATCATTTCACTACTCTAATCAATTGAAGATTAATCTTTTAAATAAGTTCATTTACAATACGCCAACACTTCTGTTAGCATCCAAGATATTTTCGTAGTTAAAATTGAGCGGAAGGAAGTAATTTAAATAAAATGAAAAGAAAGCATTCATGGATTGAATTCACAAGTACCTGGTTGATCAGCATTGTCACGGTCTGTCAGACCTGTCATCAGTCCCATCCGACTGTCAACCTCTAATATGCAATTAGGTTTAATTTTTATCTTCGCTTGAAGATCTAACCCCACTTTACATCAATTATTCGGCAGTGGCACTGATTCAGTTTGCTCATCATGGTGTTCCTATCTAGCATGGGCCACCCGTATTTGCTAAATAGGCTAGTATATCAAAAGGTAATATAATTTCTACGTAAATTTCCAATCGTCTTTTATTTGAAAATTGAAATCGTTTCATTTGTAGACTTCAGGTAAAACGTTCCTCATTATGATAAGGCCTGATTTTTACCCGCAGAGAAATAATAGTACCGAGTATATATTACATGAGATGCGGTCGTCTATTTAAACTGGGAACTTTTAAATACAGCTTGATGGTCAATTAAAAAAACAAAAGCATGATGTGCACATCAATATGGCCGAATCAATAATGAGAAAAGTTCTTGTAATACTGGTGAGAATACGATATAATAATAGATGAGTAGTGAGGAGGTAAAAGTCATGACTCTAGCAGACCAGGTCTTCCTATCCTTTCTCCCACATCATATACTTATAGCTATCCGTTTGCTTGTCCATATAGTAAAATTTTTAGTATTTTTATTAATTAACAGATATTATTTTAATACATATAGAAAATCAATTCAAACACGTTTTAATAACATGTATTCAGGTTCGCGAATATTTACGAGAGATCGATCCAGGAACCAATAGCTTCAAATGTACTATTCAGGAACCTCAATTATTTTCCTAGCCAAAATGGCCTATCTTAAACAAACTGTCAAAATGGTGTGACCTTGATAATGAAGGTCCTAACATGGTTGTGCATTACTGACTTGCGTATTTTCACAAATCACCTTTGCGCACACTAAGCTGGTAAAAAGTGTTAATTAGCCTATTTTCACTTGGAAAATAATACCCGTATTTAATTTACAGCAATGTGATTGTTGAAGACGTATCTAGGGTCTCAAAAAATTTGATAGAGTGGAGTCACAATAAAGATAAATGTAAGGTAAGGAATATCATTTCACATGATTTATCATACCTCCTAATTTAAAAACCAATTGCTATTAAGTGCCAATTCATTATTTGTTTACAAGAAATAAACGCGCATTACTTTTAGGCATCCTTTAACCCAGTAAATGCCTAGGAGGTTGCCTTGATTAGTAATTCTACCCTATATAGAATGGAGAAAACCAACAATGCTATAGCCTTTCCCAATATTACGAACTCCATTGCTTAAAAGTAGGAAGGAGATGGAGTCGATGTTAAAGTATTTATATTGGGAGAGAACAGGAGGGGATAGCCGCTATGTAATCAACAGCCGAAAAAGTGACTAGATTACGGTATAAAATTCAAGAAACGGAGGTTAGATAACTATGAAATCGATAAATAACCCAGGAAAATATTATAAACAATGATATATAAAACACCATGAAGAAGGCGGAAAATTGGATATAATTAATACAAAACCGCGTAATTTTACTAATCACACTCAGGGATCAAAATGAGATAGATATTGAGTGAAATTAGACATGCGTATTCAGTATAAAAAATGGAGAGCAACATTATCAAGAGGTGTATTATAACAACGAAATATGTAACTTTTAATCGTAATGCAAATTTAGCAAACGACGATGCTACATTTCAGTGTTTTAAATCTTGCTTAATCAAGGGGTTGAGTAACAAATTAATTCTTTAAGTAAGCCAATGCCTATCGTTAACAAGAACCCGAATATTATTATATAAGAAAATTCAGACTTATATAATATCGAAAAAAGGTTTAAAAGTAAAGTCCAAACTTCATCCCATTATCCCTCAATTCTGAGGCGTAAAATCTTATCTGACTATTGTAGTCTGTATTAGTTCCAGTAATCGACGACACGTATGCGCATGTAAACAGAGTGTTCGAAACAGAGAAAATTCGTCATTGCTTTAGTCTTCTTTGAGCAGCAGGCTGGCCTGGGAAATTAGAGAATCGTTATCACGCGAGAAATGTTACCCTCCTTATGTTTCGCCAAAAATATAACAATCCTGTTCTCCATTTTTCACGCATATGTCTTTCAGATTTTTATGCATCAATTCATTTATAAATGAAGGTAACTTTGAGGCATACCTACATGATAAATTCCCTTTGACACACGGCGGTTTGAGTATGATTGACTGTCCTCTGTCTCCAAGGTTATCCCATTAGCCTCAAGATACTAAGATCCAGGTAAGACCTATTACCTCTGAGGTCTGGTGTGCAATTTTCAATAGGTTGCAAATCCTATAATCCCTTACTTAGAGAAGTTCTAACTCAAAATACAACGCGTTGCTGCAGTCTATCTTTCTGGGCTTAAACTCTAGAGATCAGATTTTTTCCGAATCTCAGGGGTATTCGAACAATTGGATGCTCAGTGGTCTCCGGTCTTTTCGTTGTCTTCAACATGTTCTACCTACAACCGCGTCTAGCCACACCGAACATCAAACATATGAAGTTGAAGAGGGCGAAGAATTCCAGTGAGAGTACCAACGATAATATTGAGGACAATGTTCCGGGCTTTACTGATGCTGAGATTGCAGCGGAACGGCATAGCAAAATGCTCGAGGCAAGACGTATCATGCTGTTTGGTCTTGGAGGACTCTTCTTTATCATGGCTGTTAGCAAATTTCTTTACGGAATCTCTAGCAGCTTTGGAAAACCTACGTGCCTGATTTTACTGGTTAGTGGTAAGTTACTATAATCAGCTGTATATAAGTGATAGGATTTGAGCATATGCAACTATTAACTGTTGGCAAATCAGTGAAAATTATGTATGTACCTCCTCATGCAATGATATAGATAACTATTTGCTATCTACCGTTCTTGCTACTATGCACATAAGAAATGGGTTTCTTTCGATATTACAGGGTGCGTAAGGCATCTGGGGACACCTTAAACACATCTAAAAAATAAAACTGTTAATGTTTGCTTTGTTACGAGAAATTGTAACAAAGCAAATAAACATAACATCTGTTAACCTAGGTCTTATTCTATATATCCTCCTTCGACTTCTATCACCCACTCAGTTCGAGTCCGAAATCGACTACAAGCTTTGGTGAGGTGGTCTTTATTGATCATTACTCAGGCTATTACTTCAAACAGAGAGGATTTGCTGGCATGGGGATATTTATTAGCTTCCTTTTCAACAATCTCCCACCCCCTCCCCTTACACGTAATAATGCAAAGGGTTAAGGTCTGGTGAGTAGTTAGGAGGCCGTAAGTTTGGCGCACATGGTGATGAAAATTCTCCACCATCCAATCCTGAGTTTTGAGAGCTTTATAAGATGGTGCCGAGTCTTGCTGGAGGACATAAGGTCTCCCCCCGTTATCCACGTTGTCTATCCAAGGCTTAACAGCAATGGTTTGATTAGCCTCCATATAGGCATCTGTATCTATATTGATTCTAAGGTCCTGTGGAAAAAATGGGGGAGTCATGATGTGCCCTTCACTGCCAACACCGAAAACCATCACTGTTGCTGGGATTTTTGTGCCCATAACGGTCAGAACTTTAGTGGGGTCCCCCTCAAATGGTCACCTATCATTTATTCGATTCAATTTTTCATCCTGATGGAAGTTGTTTTCGTGGGAGAAAAACCAAAGACACTTCTCTTCTTCTGGGTGCTTCAAGTTCTTTTAGAGTCGTTTTGTCCCCATTGGACGATTCTCTTGAGTTGTTTTTGTCCATATAAACTGACCTTGCCTAAGAATGTATGATTTGTGTAGAAGGTGTTGACGAACAGCATTCTTTATTGTTACTTCAGACACTTTAAGGTCTTTGGCAAGATATCGCATTGACTTCCCAGGATTTTTGTCAATCACGTCCATGAATCCTCTTGATAAACACAGATGTTCTGAGTGAGTCAGCAGAGCATTGACAATGCCCTTTTCTCTTCCTCGTGGCGACCTCCATTGTTTTCATTAATTTAGCTTCTTCTCAACTTCGCGAACGAAAGATGTGGCGACCTTTAGAATTCTTGCAATTTCTAAATTGCTCTGTTTCACTTTTATGGGTGCTATTACAAGGTATCTTATCAAAATATGTCAACGCTAAGGATGACATTCTGATATGTGACGTTTCAATCATCCTTGTCTTTTCAAGACTTAAAACAAACTTGCAAAAACTTGTTGATTTTTGCTCCTTAGAACCAATGATCCCGGCGATAGTGCAAGAGCATACATTTCTTTTTCGCAAATGTTTGCATACATTTGGTATCTTTGCATCACACCATTTTCGCTCAAATTCACTTGAGGTAAGGATTCACACTTTTACGAGCATTGAGGTTGCTAGATGACTTAACCACGATAGCTCGGTCAAACCAAAGTATTATTCGATGTCTTTATCGATTTGTCTTAGTCACGACTTTGTGTATGTATTTTTAGTTTGTAGTTACGATGAATACCCTCACTGATATTTTTATGAACATTTTCATGTTTGTTTTTCGTGTGTATACTTCAAATATTCCTTACTGTGGGTCAGCTCGAACTCACGTTTCAGTTCGTCAGGTAGAGGAAGGTGGGATCACCTAAGGAGCTAGTAAACCTAAAAATTTTCCTTTGTACCTGGAGACTCAAAAGAAGCTTTAAGGTAGGAGAACTGGGGAGCCTTTTCAAAGCTTCCAAAAGCAAAATCCTCTTTTTGAAGTTTAGCTACGCGACTTCCCAGAGAAATCTACTCAGCTCGATGTTCACGTGTCAGGACTCTGTGAGGACATTATCCTAAGAGCAGTCTCATTGCAATAATACGATATTTTACTTCAATCCGATGATCAAGGGCTTTATATTTCTAATATAAAGAGACTTCATGTTGATTTAGCAATCTAAAAAATATCGGTAACTTTTGCGGATGGCCTCTGAACTCCTCTATTTAAAACTATCAGGGATGGCTTCTTTAAAAAAGCATCACTAAAAATTTCCAACATAGACAAGGAGCCCTCGTTTGAAATTATAACCAACGCATACTTTACATTTTCAGCCATTATACTTAACTCATTCCAATTCTTTGGACCAATTATTCGCGCTCTTCTTTCTGGTTTGGTTTCTTGTGAAGTCCAAGGTACGTTGCAATCATTGCAAAATTAAAACATTTTCGGTTCATTGTTTCTAATGGACCTTTCTCCCTTCTTGTTAAGGCCGACTCTATGCTCTTATTGGTTTTGGTGATTCTTTTGGAGGATTCATTGGTATGACTTCACTTCCAGCATTATTCGCCTCGACAGTTTTCATGAATGCTGGTTTTGCTTTCTATATGGCAGCACTTGTACTTGTCGTCGCATTCATCCTAAACGGGTAAGTAGGAAATATTGACTACTTACATTTGTTTCAGTAGAAAGGTCGGATGAAAATTATTGAAAGATTTTTTTTTGATCATCAATATATCTCAACCGGACAGAATCAATTAATAATCCGTGCAAGAGGTTATAAAATGACCCTCTATTATGGTATTGAAATAAATGTATTAAGTAATGCTACTATATCGTTTACGATGGGCAGATGTTTGAAAATGAGTTTAAAGCGACGACTGTTTGGTAGTAGTTAGTCAGTCGGGTGGTAAAAACTACCAGGGGTAGAAAAAAGATGAAGACAGCATGCGAGACTGCCTCATCACCCCTCCCTAACATCTCTTTAGCCAACTGGGTGCTATATCTCAGCACATGCAAACCATTTGGGACTTGGGATGTTTTTCTCTTGCTTGTGTACAACAGCGAGATGTGTATGCCTATGACTAATCGGTTTTCGGAAGGTCTTGAGTCATCACAAGCTCTGTTTGTGCCCTTAGTCTACCCTTTAAACATCATTTTTAGTATTAGTCGTTTCTCTGTTATGAGGGAATGAGAATGCGCAACAGGAGTCTCATCAAGATGCAGAAATTTTTCCATTCCCCTATTATGAGGATCGTTTTGATTTCACTTTAGTTTATTTTAATGACAGCGAATGCTTTGTCCCAGATTCGGACTTTTAAGCTTGTTTGTAGAATGCTTTTAAAATGAAAGATACCTGGGCATATTTGCCCTTCGTCTTCTCTCTTTATTAGACACTCATCGACCTATATTTATTTATTGGTTTATTGGGATTCATCAATAATTTAAATTTGGCTAATGTAACATTCTGTATGAATGGTTAAAAAGAGGTGATGGTCTTAGTGAGACAACTTGACTGTAATTGCCGTCTTCACTCATTCAGTCCAGTGCCAGGTTGACCTTCAGTCACCCGCTAGAGGAAGAGGGTGAATCTCAACGACTATTTTTTGGTTAAATTAAAGTTTGTATTTTAGGGAGAGACAGAGAGCAAGAGTGGGTCATTACACGAGATTATGAAACATTTGTTATGGCAATGAGTAGAAAAGGGATGTAAAAGGGATAGTTGTAACGTGAGTAGTCCACTGTTAGCGGATCGATGGGGGGGGGAGGAAGGCTCGCACATAAAAATCGATCGCTGCCTTGACGCGGGTGATGCTAGGTAGACTAAGCTCGATGAGTCATTCTAGTGAAATTATCGGAAAATGGGGCGCTTTATCAGTAAACACTATCCTCAGGGAAAAGCAATAAGCGAATTAACCAGAGAAGAAGCGATTCGCTACATGCTACCTAACATAAATTAAGCTAATTACCTTTCGCATATTTATTGCTATTAACCACAAATCCATTAACCTACGAATTTCTCTCTCAGAAATGATGAATTATCTTGAAAAAGAGATTTATCAGCATCAGCGACGAATAGAGTTTTTTTGCTGATGCTCTCTGTATGAACTTCATATCTAGCCCTCTCTGCCTCTGTCATCCGTTCTATTCACTTTATTATTTTCTATGCTTTGTCTCAAAACTCGCGGCTCACATGAAGGTGAAGATAAAATCGGTTTTCTATTGTCTTTCCGAATGGATTTGAACATTAACGCCTATTTGTTTGCGGAAATCTTCCGTTAATTATGAAACTATTAAATACTCTTGCGTTGTAGAATTTTGGAAAGGAAAATGCCAAAAAAGTGTGGTTATCAAGGCTGGCTTAACATGTTTCAAGGAGAAAATCTATATAACTTCTAACGGAGACTGCCATCAGAGCATTCATTTATTTAGACGATTCTAGCAAAACTTTAGATTAATATCTACGTAAAGCAGGACCCTTCTACACGGTTGTAATTCTAGTATGCCTAGTTTCTTGCTATGGTCTGTGTGTCCACTAGATATCGCTAGGCTACAGTTGACTAGGGCTCAAGGTGAGAGTTAATGCAAAAGTGTAGCTACTTCAAGACATTTTATTACTTCAACAAAAACAATTAATGCACACAGTTCATCCTCGAAGATCAGAACAACAATGAACTGATGACAGTTATTGTCTCGAATACCTATCAAGCTGTCAGCGGTGGCGTGATGACCAACATGGGGACAACCTTAGGGATTGTTCATTCCAAAACTCCAATTCTTTGAGCTTTGTTTGTTGGCATCTCGGTAAGAGTTTCAATAGTATTTGAAATCTTCTCTACGAAAACAAATCGACAGATTTTTTCTTGGCTTTTGTAATTGTGCGTCAAGGTTTCATTTCTCTTCTATTCTTATTGCCTAACGTAAAACAAAAATCATCATTTTAAATATGTACTAATTTCTCATTGTGCACCTACCCGTGATTTTTCAATTCCTAACAATTTCAAGCTCTGAATTTATAAGCTTTTAAGTGATGTTTTTAGTTCACGTAGGGTCTGAGCACTTTCAACCGCATTGCTTTCTGCTATTTATCATATTAGTCTCACATGTGGAATAAAAGGTTCGAACAGACATTTGAGTGACGTCTAACACGTCCAGAAATGAGATGTCTATTACGTCGTTGTAATTAATTTCCATTTTTTTCGTCTATTTCAGAATTAATATTTACCTCCTCCTCTATGGAAAATACAAGTAAATGCTCACACAGGGAAAGTTGAAACCTTCTCGAATGCCAAATTGCAAGTGGAATTCCCTCCAATGACAACCTGAACCTATTTAACAGAAATTTGAAGATATTATTTTATGATTATCTCCCACCCCTTCTCCTGGCGAAATCATAATAACCAAATTTCCCTCTCCTCCACTAGTATTATGATATTGATAAAATCGGTAAAATTTTATGATATTCTAGTAAAGCCTTATGAGTTTAGCGTGTATGATAATTTGTTAAGGTTGGTGGTTTATGCATTTTCATTTCTTAGAGTATTGCTATCTCATATTATTTCTGTTGTCGATTTGTATAAAAAACCAAATTTATAAAAAACGCTTAAATATACTAGCTTTCCAATAGCTTTATCGCGATTTCATATGGATTTCAATTTTCCCTATGCAAGAAGTGCGTATTCAATTTTAGTGGACCTTTTGGTTCCCAAGGCTGATCGTACCAGATGTTGTAATAGTTGTCAAATTCGTGTCTGAGGTTCGTATATCTTGTTTTCTAAATATGCTTATTTAAAATTGGCTTCGTAGTGTTGAATAGTCAATGCATCAGTATCCTGGTACTATATCTTTCTGAAGAAATGAGTATGGAGTTTTTAATAAGATGTCCATATTACTATGAGATCTAGTGAGCTCCGGTATTTTTTTCAAATCATGTTAACTCTTATCATCTGTCAGTACCTTGAATATTAGGAGAACAGTTATCTGAAGTGGTTAACCAACCTACGAATCTGGTCAACAGGCACTGATGCCGCAAACACCAATTTACTCAGAAAACAGGGTACACAT
>CAADRB010000017.1:2136179-2178476 GCA_900708905.1 Hymenolepis diminuta
AGAGCTAATAAAAATATTACTTTCTATGTTAAAGATCGACTGGTCCTGCGGACGCCGTAAGCATGAGCACTTCGAAAATTTTCGATCTAGCGAACTGTTTCAAATGCTTTAAATTAGACCTAATCATTGCCAAAAAAAGTACTTCTAATCTCATCAGTTAAAATGAGAACCCTTGAATTTCCTTTCATATGAAGGCTTGTCTCTCATTTTTTAATACATCGTATACATTCAACGACCAGCACGCTGATTGAATTACCACAAATATGATGAATTCAGCAATAATCCCCATTATTTATCAGATAATGTGCATAATTTGGTACTCCGTGATCGACCCGTTTGCGGTTTATTATCTAGCGCTCGCGCACAAAGTGACGCAGATTTTACACACCAGCCTACATCCGAGTGACGTCCGAACAGATAGAGGGAACTGGAGAGTTAGTTAGCTAGTAAGAGAGGGAGGTAGGGAGGGGTTTCAAACGCATTCATACTCTCTTGCTCTTAGGGTGTTTCGCTACAGCGCATCGACCTTGCTACACAGAAGCAGAAGAAGAATGTGTGTGTTGTCCTGGTCGTCCTAGCTGCTGCTTTTAGACAACCAATTGACATGCGCAAGCAGGGCATGCGCAAGGGTAAGTGGAGATGGAGAAGGAAGAGGGGAGAGGAGGAGAGCGGATGGGGAAGTAGGTGAATGTGTACTTTCCCCCATTTGACCTTCACGCATTCATTCGTCCGTGCGCGTACTTGTTTACGCTGCTAACGCTGTGCTTCATCTTGCGTCTGGGGCAGGAAAGCTGTAGAAGTAGGTACTGCAGTGCTGTTGTGCAGAAATTAGCCCAGAATTGGACGTGCTCTCTCTGGGTTAAAGGAGGGAGAGAGGGAGCAGAAATTAAATCCTGTGCACTGGTTTTAGATGTGCGTTCACCCACTAACACTTGGAATTCCTTGAAAAGTTCATATGTATTGCAGCATTGTATCTAAACGAATTAAGCATGATTAGATTATACCGCATTTAATGAATGTTTGGAAAGGTTAATTGGTAAGTGGAATGTTTAATGTTCGCTATTGCCTTTATCAAAATCATTTGGTACTAATAATTTTTAACTATGTATTCGGAGTTAGTTGAATAGCAGTAGGATACGAGTTAATCAAGGAGTAGCATATTATTTTACATATATTGTTCACAATCAACGCTTACCTTATTAAATACTTCGAACTCAGTATCCATAATTACGTATCTGTTGACCGGGGTAACAGATATATAAATATATTTATATTTATATATTTATATTTATATGAATCTTACTGCAATCTATAGTAGGCATTTTGCTGGCATTTCGAATATCGATGTAATGTGAACTGGAGTCACGGAATTAATAAGTCAGGCCACTTAGGTCGCTAGAACAATTTGTAGGTGACCGAGTAGTCACCTCAATTTACTGATCAAAATGTTAAGCTTAAATGCAATCGTTTTTTCAAGCAGCGTCAATCATGTCCAAGCATCCACGTCACCTGTTGCAAATCGATTTTTGCCAGATTGCCTTCAAGATCTGAGCTCTCAAGTATCCCAATTTATGAAGGTCATCAGGATAAAGAGATATAACTCACGGCACAAGCTCTATATTTAAGCTTTCACTCCTCATCTCCTCAGTTAAAGTAACATTGAACGGTATGTATCCTTAGTCTAAATCATGCCTTTGACAAGAATCTCTGATCAAACTTACTGAATGGTAATGATAATTAAGATCTATAGTGAGGCATATATTTGTCTATTTCTGCACAAACTCACGTCTGCCAAAAGGGGCACTACATAAAGTCTGTATTTGACATTTACGTCATAGAACCCTCAAACTAGACGGCCCAATCCGATCAAGTAAATTGGCCTTAAACACATATAAATGACGGGTTATAAAAAACAGCTGTTCCGGTGTCTCTCAGCATTTTAATTAGTTTCTAATTTTGAGAAACCGAAGTTCAATTTAATTCTCCTTTCAGTTAAAACAGTACACTTATTAAATATATACTTCCTATTTCGCTTATAAGATCCCTTAATAGAAAGTGCATTAAAAACAGATATAGACGTCTGTCAAAAATCACCAGTCCTGGTAGTTATGGAATAATATCCAAGACTATGAAACACATGAGTTACAGGTCGAAGATGAACTCAGAAATACCTTGTGGAGGCCACTAATTAACTGAAGATTGCTGCTGTAAGGTAGATCAGATCCAGTAAAATATGTATGGAGACTGCTAATAGGCTTTATTAATTGAATAAAGAAAACTCATCAGAATAAAGCTCTTTTCCTGCACTTGGGGGATGAAGATCAGGAGCTGTCGGATCCCTGAGGACCTTCCACAGACTAACTAACTGTAGATGTTAAGAGCAGTGTGCGCTCGCACACTGATAAGAGTGCGGAATAAAGCTTTCTCATCCTGAGAAAAGTATAAGTGACAAATGTGGGGACCGCCATGATGAAGAGGAAGAGTTATAATTCCCTCTACTTACATTCAGGCACTTGTACTCCACTATATTTTGTACCTTTACTCCAGCAAACTCCCATTCTATTCAAACCAAACTCCTTTCCTAGCTACGCAAAATATTTGAGTTCACTTCAGTGAGTGCTACTAAGTTCAAGTCATGTAGGCTCTTATCATTTTGAAATAATATTGTCTGTTGTAAGAGAAGAAACACACATATGGTTGAAAAATCGCTCAAATTGATGAACTATTCGCTAAGCTCTGAACGTCGCGAACATGAATGCTCTCAAGAAACCGGGCACAATTAATTAAATTTGAACATTGCACAATGAACTACGTCCAAGGATTAAAAGCATACCACCGACCCTAGACCCTACTTCTACTCTATCCTCTTCTACCTTATAGTTCACTGCTTTGGTACTTTCAAAGGATGAAAAGCTAATAAAAGTTTTGTTTTATCATAGGTGATCCGCATAGTACTTTTGGAGTTAAATTACCCCATTCGTACTATTCAGTTAATATTTACTATTTATATTATAAGTAATAATGGACACTCAATCTTTCTATCACCTCCTAAATATGCACTATCAATCTCAAGCTCTTGAAGTTTTAACCTATTACGCTTGATAGTTTTGACATTCAAACTTATGCTGCACTTCCATAAATTCTGCACATAAGACAAATTTCACACATAGCTTTTGTGTTTGAAATCCTCCTACGTGCATAGTCAGTGTATAGTTAAATGTAAACTCGCCTTAATAACAGACAGATCCAACTCCCAGTTTCCCGAAGTTCCTAGAACCTACCCAATTGAGATTTTCAAATAAACACAGGTCTTGCAATTCCCTGCAATTCATACCCAAAAAATTTGACATAAAGTATCGTGGTGAGCCTTTATTCGAGCCAGAATAGGGTGTGATGTATTGAGAGGTCTAGAGAGACAGAGAAGTCAAAAACTAGAGTAGAATTTGTTAAAATGCGTGGGTTGGTTGGGTGAAAAGGGAGTTTTAGAGGAACATGCTTTGAGTATAAAATAGAAAGAGCAAAATGATGATAAAGGCTGGTGGTAGTAGTAGCAAAGAGTGAAAGGAGGAGAAAGGCAAGAAATACGCGAACTTGTACAATATAATTACAATACACACATACATCGTGAGTGACCCTGTTTAAATCGATCAAGAAAGAAAGAAGGAGCGGTGGTAGGCAAGTAGATAAGGACGAATGAGTGAATAATGGCAAAACATACACACAAAGTACATAGTTCTTATTAGCTGGGCAAATTGCATAATGATTATATTGGTGCAAAGTGATAACGGTATTGAGAGAGAAAGAGATGAAGATAACCTGTTTAGCCGAGGAGGTTTGTGTAGACAGTTTCTTGCAAGGACCACAGAGTGCGCTGATGCATTTTTGGTTTAAAAAGGTAGGTTGTGATATAGAGAACAAAAGTAGGGTTTTACAGAACAGAGTGTTGATTGTCTGTCATATGTAACGAGACCCTGTTTTGAAGATGCTATTGAGTATTGCTGTTAGCTTAGAGAGTCGAGACTCCGCGTTAAGACCTTTAGTGGATTGTAGACGGTTGTTGGGGGGCGAGACAAGCGTCTTGTTGACGACAGATTTCACAGACCCAGTCATCCGGAAAACTCGTTGCTTGGTAGCTGGGAGAGGAGCCCGTCAGACAATAGCCATGGTAACCGCGGTCGCATTCACAACAGCATATTATCAACTCCTAAAAGGCAAAACATACCTCATTAAAACGAATCAAAATATATAATGAACGAACCTTTATTTTTTGCATCTATTAGGAAGCCTAATCGGATATTTTTCGGTATATTCGAGCAAAATTCATAAGCTTCTCTTGTGCAATAGATTATCCATTATCGGACTTATACCCTCATACCTGGATATTCAAGACCACTAGTGAAGCAGCCATAGTTTCAACTTTTCATCAACCAAAATATCGATCTTTTACCATTACCCAATTTTCTACAAGCAAATTTATTTCATTGAAAAACTGCTGTTCAAGCCACAGGCCTTCTTCCTTCAGTCCCCTGGCGGTCTGAGTAACTGTAGCTCTATCATAGCGCAACTTAGTGTTATATAATAGACCCATGAAAATTCTATTAAAATAGAGTTATCCTGAATGATCATGAAATGAGGAATATATTACCTCATCTGAAGATTAAAAGTGTTGAGAGGAGAATGCAGAAAAGTTATAGATATTGTCCAATCCATAGCGACTCTAGTTTACGGAGAAGTAGTTGCGATCGTTTTACACAAGTAAGAGTTCATTAATCTCTTATGGCTTGTATAAACTCACGGGAGGTAAGGGACAAATTGTTTTAGAATGAATACTATACAGATTGTAAATATGAGCATTTACTGATTACTATCGTGCCATGATGACGGTGAGTATCTTAATCATTAAAGAAGTATATATGTAATTATTATTCGGAATATTCTCATAAGGAGGATTTACTATTTAGGAGGCTCACTTTATCTTGATCAAATTGGAGAAACTGTGACATTTGCAGCATTCGACCAGATACTTCTGCATGAGTATAGGGATAAATCATCCTAAAGAGCAAATTCGTGGGTTAGGTATTCAGATAATAGAATCTCATACATAATTGTTTAAATCCAAATTTATGGTATTATATTTGGAGTCGCAGATTCGGACTAGTTTAATAAGTTAGCCTCTATTTTGGAGTCCGGAATGTAAAATCTCGTTATAGATTGAAAGCGTTAGTGAAAAATGTGACAAATTACTGAAAAATTATTGTATGCATAAATAATAGGATTCGAAATACGTTTATAATGGATGAATATTTTCCTCAGAAACATGAGAGAAGACGTTGAACTGATTTGTTTATTATTAACGGCCGGCTATTCAAGTGCTAAGCATTGAACCTCACGGATATGAACTCATTCAAAAACCTAGAAGCAAATCCTGAAATTTTAACTATGCACATTAGGTTGTGTTGTACTGAACTTTACTTAAGAAAAAAGGGAACGAATAGATGCAAAGTTCAAATGAAGCAAGACTCATTCATCTCCGTTTTTCATATTGTTACTTGATTATTTTTCTGTTTCTACTATTTTGATTTGCCGTAGAAAATAATAGTAGTAAGAATAATTATATACATAAACAAAAATAAAACAACATTTCTTAAAAACTCACACGGATAAAATTATTTGAAAACTCATGTTTATACTACACATTTTAAACAATAACATAACCTAATGAAATGCACATTTAAAATTCTCCTATATAGCTAATCAGTTAAATCACATTTTATGATTGTTGCGGAATAACCTGCGCTTTATATGCTCATAAAAACATTTAAATCCATCTTATTACAATATTCGCTAAGTTTCTGATAAAACAGGATACGATGTTAACAGACTCATTTATAGAAAAATAATCTTTTGTGCACTTTAATGTATTCGGTTAAGACACGACTTACAATGATAGATGTCTTCCAATTTGCAAAGCACTAGGCTCCACGAAGACGAAAAATGTAAACATTACTCTAGTCGGCCAAAGCTTTATTCAAAGACGGATCAGAAACTAGAGTCCATGTAAATATTCTCAAGGTATTTCCAATCATTTCAATACAAAATTTATTTTTATCTGACAGCTACAAAATGCTCTCATCAAAACATTGCTTACACTATCGTGTCACGATTAGAAAATCACAGAAAAATAGCCTAATTTAGCAATAGCATATCTTCATTTTTTGCAAGGAAGCTGTCTACAAAAGGTCATTCCACTCAGAAAAAATTTTAAGACTAACACACTAAGACGGTCATATATCACGTGATTGCACGATACCTGGTAGTATCAACGACCTCGTTACTTGATGTAAGTTGTGAGATAAAAATAAAACCTCTATATTTAGCCTTCCAAAAGCGGGAATAGGAAAAAATAGCACGAAACAGTTAATTACGTATTGTAATTCGCAGAAAATATGCGGAATCCCTCACTCGACTCAGTTCCGGCCATCGTGTACTTTAACCTAAGACGATATTTGTACCTTTAAAAGTTATAACTTTGTTACCATTCTCAAAAATAGGGCATAGAACGAATCGATTCAAAATAAGCAACTTCAAATAAAAAGTGATTCTCTGTATGTGGCGTCTGTATTTTCTGCTGTTGACAAGGGCAATATTTGTTTAAATTTGCCATTTTAAATTTTGCAACAGTTGATGTCTACCCGCTTTCGCTTCAAATTTTAGAAGCAGCTGACTGAGTTAGGGAAAGAGAGGGTTAAGCAGCGGCTGAAACTTGGGAGTTTAAGAAGATCAAAGGGCCTAAACTTTGAGTGAGGGGAAAAAAGGCAGTGACCCAGCGAGAGCGAGCGTGGTTGGTATTATTGGCCCTCAATTTTCTGGCTTGGTAAAGCGGGAATTTATCACTGTGGCGACTTCCTATCTATGCATTCATCTCTCACTGATTTTGAAACAGTTGCCTGTTTTCGTCAGTAGGAAATAGTTGGTCTTGGGGTTTTCTTCGATTAACCACCACCACCTCCAACCTCTTTTGGAACTGATGTAGCTTTCTCTCTCGTCCAGACTTTGCCTGCCCATGAAATATTTGTTTTCTCTATGGAGTAATAAATCATTCGAGCGAAATTATCAAATAAAATGACAAATTAGTCGGTATGGGGGCCTTATGAATACACGAGTCTCTCCCAATTAGAGAGTGGAGAATTGGGCTTAAGTTGGCTTGATTTATTTTTGAATACATTTACACTGTAGATACTTCATGTCGAAGAGTTTTGCTAGCATTTATGAAAAAAAACGAGATATTTCAGCAATAAGCTATCATATCAGATCCTAATTTCATTCAACGACTATCCGGAGTATATTTATTTCATCCGTAGATACAAGTTTGAAATTCACCATCGATTATCCATCTATTTAAATTAACACTTTGTGCTGTATCCTTTTACAAAATATTATCGAAGAAGGAGTACTCACAGCATCTTCAGTGAACTCTAGTGAGTTCAACTATATTAAAATTATGCTAGCTTGTATCACATTAACAGCATCTTGGTTTTTACAAGAAAAAAATAATTATTAACCTTTTATTATTAGTCTATTAGTCAATAAGCTCTGGGTATCACAGAAACGAATTTACTCAGGCTTCCAGGAGACAAATAATGGAACGAGAACTTTGAAGCACTTCGACTTAAAGCAATGATCTATAATTATTGCAACCATAGTATCCATATTACAACCTAAATTCAAAATTTAAATGAAACTCTTTAGAAACCTTGACGTTAATCTCACTCTCCACTTAATCCCTTCACCTTTACCCCATATAGACTAGTTTAGAGTTCCCTGTGTTTTCCCACAATAAAGTCTTGTCTTGCCATCGGTTGACATAAAAATATTTCCCAGATAACCTTTTTTCCAAACTAAGGTTACGGTACTAAATATACTATTTGCGGAGTCTTAATTAACCGTTGCCCCATGGAGCAAAGTTTCATTCTAATTGTCAAAATACAAATCCAACTATCATCTTCACACTTTCGGTCGTGTGAATGATCGCAAATAGATAATAATCAGAATTAGTGAAGTCAGACATTTATTCACTTTATGAGTCAATAAATCTTACAGCGTTTCAAGCAATAATGTGGTCTATCACAACTACAATATCACAATAGCATCGAAAACATAAATCGTGATTGAAATTACTTTCGAAATATGGAATGAAATACCTGAAATATATTACTCAGTAAACTAATTACAATAGAGGAAACACCGAGAAAGCAGTTGGGAAAGGAATCTTGAAAAATCCACTGTTCATTACAACGGATCAATACATTACTACGTTGCGAACGTAGTAATGAAGTTTGATTTTGATAAATCAACCATCACTGAAAGCGTTCATAAAAATTTCTAAAATGGTGAAATTCTCTAATTTATATCATATTCTGGCATTCTATATGTCTAATTTATTTCAGTTTTAATTTCTTAGGGTAATAAACCAAATTGAATTACCCCTAGCGTCATAGACTTATGAATATCATTAATATTTAGATTTCATAATTAAAACTCATAAAAGTTAAGATGATTATAAAACCCGTTTTATCTGTGCATCTGTATAGAAGTAGAACTTTTTCTGAATTCATTTAAACTTAAGAAGGAGATCATGTTTGAGCACCTGTAGAACCAGTGAATGTTTCAGCTATCATCTTCCACTTCTAAACTCATGAATGCAGACACAAAATTCCACTTTACAAAAATAAAAGTCAATGAATACTAAATGCCAATATGAATGCACAATATTCACAATTTTCTTACTTCATTCGCTCCATTTCCACAAATCCAACACGATTTGCACTCTGTACAGACCCACGGATAGCAGAGACGCTGACTGTTAGAGGTTCTGGACGCCGAACTACCTCCCGTTCCTCTATAGCGTAGAATGCAGAAATGATGCACCGGCATTCCACATCCAAAGCACCTCGAATATGAAACCCCTTCTCCCTCTTCCCTTCCTTCACCACCACCGCTTTCCACATGCATCTGACAGTAGCCACAAGTGAAAGCATCCGCTGGATACTGGCTCCTCCTCTGCCTTAACATGCCCTTCAACTCCACGAAACTCGGTTTGGAATAGGGACGCTGTTGATAGCCATAATAGTTAAGTGAAGAGGTATCTCCATAGGGTTTATAAGATGTGGGATGTAGTTGGGCTAAGAGGCTGTGAAGGGGTTGAGATTGTTGGCTCTGCTGTTGTTGCTGTTGATTGTGTTGCTGACGAAGTAAAGACGAGGCCATGTGATCCATTGATGCCAGAGCTGACGGTGCTCCGTAGTAAGAGGAGTGCTGATCATAAGGTGGTGGAGGGGGCTGGTGGCTTGTGGAAGGAGGTGGGAGGGGCGGAACGTACCCACTGAAGGCCTTTCCACGTGCGGAGTAGTCAAGATCGGTGGATTTTAGTTTGATCGGTGAGATGTAGGAGCTGGAGTTGACGGAGCTTAGTGAGGATTCGGTCTGTTGGGGCTCACTACCTGTTAACCAAAACACTTGAATTAATCACCACGTGTTATTGATATCAAAATAATAATAAAATTAAAATAAGTTTCGCCCATTGGTCTCGCTAGTAAGGTTAAGTGACTGGTTTATTCTAAATTTGCCATAAGTGATTTACAAGCACTTTATTATGCCACAAATGATTGGTTGATTTGATAATTTTATAGATTAGAGTTAACTTTCCAATGTTAAGACATTTTAATAAATTTGTGGTCCCACAGATGCCAATAACATCCAAAAACACTTACTGACTACGATGACCCCTTAGAGTGATTTGAATTTAGTAACTAGTGAGTATTTCAAGCCTTTCCAAATCCCTATTAGTTTCTATACCCTCTAAGCTTCGTTGTCAGTTAACAAGGTGATACTAACAAAACTTGGCAAAACATTACATGAAGAATATATTTAACTTTCTGAGCAGTTATCAGCAAGATAAACATTATTGAATTCAAATTATACTCATCTCCCTTTGGTATATACTCAAGGTGCTCATTTTACTCAAAATAGCTTTGTATTTTATCAAACGGTTTTATTGATGACTAGGCGCAAAATTACAGACCGGAACTATGTATGCAGTGCTCAAAGCGCAGTGGTACTAAACCACCAATTAGGGTACCTTTGCTATTAAGTTTGCTTCCCAAAAGCCACAAATCTTTTATTCTCCATCTTGAATCAAAGCATTTGAGCATTATTAAAACTTTCGTAAACTGGCGATTTTAATGTTAACATTTAGAATCATTTCAGTTATATCATGCCTCCCGATTTCGCTTCTCCATTGGCTTGTTCATCCATTAATGTTCCTGTCTTGTTTCCTATGTACTGTTTTATGATATTTAATATCATCAGTGTTCACAGACATATATGAGAGAATATAGCTGCATGATCCCGTTCTACTTTTTCTCTATTCCAAATATTGATAGGTATTTAGGGCCAATAATTTTGCCTGCACTATTAAAATACTTAATTAATCTAATGTACCAAAGTGTATTCGATCCATTATATCCTCTGAGCGGCTACATGTATGTATCCTACATACGCCATATCCCGTGATCTTTAAATCGCATTCGCCTGACTTGACCTTGAGAAGTTTTACAGTAGACATCCCGATTAAGTCAAGTGTGCTTGGACCTCTACTTGGTCATTTAACCTTATCTGACCGCCTTGTTCAAATTGTCCCTTCTTCTATATTAACTAAAGCTACTAGATATTGAAGTTACCCTTTTCCTTACCTGTGCTGAAATGTAATCCTACTTCAGTTTTCTAACTTTATCTAACTATTCATTTTACCCGGCGGATGACTTATCCCCTTGACTTATAAGCAACTAATCCACTTTCCCTCAATTTTTTACTGAAATCTCAACTTTGAACTTTAATATGCCATTTTATCACCATGTTCTTTCCTAAAATAAAATTTCCAAGTCTATTATGAAAAGTACTGAGGGAAGTTATTGAGAAATCACACTCACATTCTACCACATCTAGTACGGTTGGCCACCCATATCAATGTACTTACTCTGATGAGCATTGACCTCGTAACTTCTAAATTAGTAAAGGTTCACTTTGACAACTGTGCCACTGGCATATTTTCTTCTATCTTCTTTCATCTCTCATCCCTTCCCATCTCGTTTTAGTAGAGCTCGGACAGCCGAGAAAGTCCTTGCCTTGTATCGGTATCTCCTAAACCAGGGTCTTTTAAATAGTAATCTATTGGCCTTCTCTTATATTATAACTGCTTTCTTATTTACAAAACAACTATGAATTTACTGCTAGAGTAGACACTGCGAGGATGGGGTTCCTCGGGGGTGTTGGCCGAGGGCATGTGGTAGGGATCGGATTCTCCTCCTTCGCCAGGCATCTGGGATCCGCCCCTTTGGTTTACGATCTGTTGATTCGCTGCTGACAACCCTCGGCCTTTGTTATTCGTCGCACCGGTTCGGAAACTTGGGTAGTTATCTGCGATAAAGTAAGTTGAAATGATTAAATACGTGTACAAATATATATTTATTCTTCATGTTTTTCTCTCCTATGTATCATCTATTATTATATAGAAATTAATCTTCGTATTCAATAATGTAATCTATTACTTTCTTAACCCTTATGGACAATATATAAACAATTGTGTTAATTGATTCTTCGGACTTCAGTTAGATTTGACAATGGCTAAAGCATTTCCAATGACAAAAAGCCATCATTCAGACAGCAAAATGGTATTTATGATACTAATAAGCTCTATCATTGAGACGATGAACGTAGGAAACTTCGATCAAGGCTTGGCATAATGTGGAAATTAGACGTTCTTTATGACAAGGAAATAGAATTGTTTAACAAAATTTTGAGCCTACAAATCAGTGGTTGTTGTACTTCATGAAATGATTTCAAAATGCGGTTATTTTCTATGTATCCAGCAAATAAAAATTCAGAAGTAACATATCTATCGGTGCACATTCACGCTAACAAACACAACTCAAGTTCGTAGGTTTGCTTTGTCACGAAATGGATTATTTACATTCCGCAGGGGCACAGTGGTAGCTTGAACTTCAATTATCAATCATACTAAAATGTGCTATCTTTTATTTTACGGTTGTCAGTTGTAGCGGCATTAAATGGATGAAATTTATTTAATTTTTCACTAGAATTCAAAAGAAATCTAAGACCTCTTTCCGGTATAAATTGAACCCATAATTGTCTGTTGTTAAAGCATTCATCTATAATCTGTAATAATCTATCATTTGACGTCAGTTAATGAAAAAAATGCATTTATAATGAATTCTAGATGTCAAATTTAACTATTTCATTGTTATTTTGCTTATTCAAACATTGAAAAACGTGGTTATAGTTAAACCAATATACTCTCAAAACAGATCTCCATTTAATAGGTACTTTTCGAAATTTAGTTAAACCTAATCTAATTTTATCAAATACCACTTTGCTTCCTCAAGAAAAAAACTCAAAAGTGCAGAAATTAAATCTCTAGTAAGATCACGCCAAATTATTAAAATTAGTATTAACTACTTTGTAATTAGCGTAGACTACAAGAATCGTATTTATGAATGTATTTCGAAAGTGAAGATGCATATTTAGCAGTTCATTAGAATTGATATCTACGAACTTACCACAGATTTGAATAAACATTTAACCACTTTTAGTGTAAACAGTTCAGATAACGATTAGCTATACGAAAATGTCATTTAAAATAAATATATCTTTAAATTTCACACTTTTAAACATTTTAATAGCGATTTGAATAGTATCGATGTTACTGACGGTCAGTCGTGTGGAACTCGTAGTATGTCCTAGATAATCTCCATATGTTCAGCCGGAAACTGTTGACTTTCTATTAAATTGCGGTAAATAGACCCTCTTAACCATAGGAAACTGACAAACAAAGCACATTATAGTAGAAATTACTCTTTTCTCGGAATGATCAATTTCAACAAGTTGTTCCTAAATCGTCCATTATCCCTATCAGTATGCGGGCACACGGCGCTTCTGACGCCTTGGCAGTTACTCAATACCAAGACAGTATATTGGTTAGAAACCTACTTCTATTTTTCTTCGTCCTTCCATTCCGTCCACCGCGAGGTCCCGTATTAGGAGCAAATCTATTGTACTCCGATGTTGGTATGCTGATTCTTGACGCCGAAGCTGATATGGGATTTCGGGGGGTATACCCTGCATGTTGACTGTGATAGTGATATCTCAGACCCGCAGTCGATCGATACCGTGAGGCACAGACTTCGCACACAAAGAAGGTCACGACGGTTGTGGGTTCAGAGGAGCTACCACTACCGGTACCGCCTGGTGTCTGTGACCCCATAGGACCTCCGCCATGATTGGAGCTCGTGTCTGCAGCGGAATTCGACGATGACTGTTGTGGTGGGGGTAAAGGTTGTGGACCCTGTGATTGAGACTGGGACTGCGAAGGAACGTTAGACTGCATCGAAGAGGGCGGACCGTGCTGTTGATGGTGAGGAGATGTGGGAAGAGAAGAGGGATGGTGCTGATGATATGACGGTGGTTGTTGACCTGCCATTTGGGGTCGTCCAGGTGGTAATGCTCGAGGTGGTGGCGGTGGTCCTGACATATCCGGTTGCATTGGGTCTTTAATCAAACAATAAAGAAGAGATTAATGAAACTGTTGAAATATATAAAAATGTTTATTTGGCTCATGAAAATCAGAAAATGGACTTTTAGATGAGGAATTAAGTATGTTCCGACGGATTATATCATCGAATTTATTACTATATTTCACTCGGTGTGAACCCTAGTAAGCTCTATCATATTGGAATCGTGCTTTTGATAAGGAGCCGAACTAAACAAAGCTATATGATGCAAAGTCTCGGAATTAACCATACCCAACGGTTGCTGCAGCGTCGCCCATCACCAATATGCTGATACACGCCAATACTGACAGCTTGACAGTTAATGAGGTAAAAAATGTCATCGGCCAGATGGTAATTCAACCTTAACAAACAATAACCTCGTGTTATAATATAGTCTCCGCTGTATTAATCAACTGTCTCGGAGTAACTGCAAGGCAATAACTGAAGAAGTGTTAATCTTAAAATAGATAGGACACTGCCTTATCTTTCTCTTGGTCTGCGTTAACTGTAACCTAGCCATATCTTACGCACATATGGCAGCCAAAACTAGACTTCATAGCATTAAAACACTATTGAATATTATTACTTTACAAAGCGAAGTCTTGGTAACACTTGATTTAATTAGAAGGAAAGTATCTCGGAGCGATCTGATGAGCAACTCCCATTCTTCCATTTTCCTTACTGACCAGAAATAACCAATCCAGGTGACCATCCATATCACTGCTTGTGCACGTATATACGTCTCTCTCCTGATTTTTTATTCGACGGACGGGCACGTTGAACGCTGCACCATCGTCGAATGTTTTTAATTCCCTTTACATCACTAACAATTGCTTCCCAAAGAGTGAAATAGTAATGTCAATTTTCGTATTCTATCAACCGATCTCTCTGACATACTTATGTTGAAAACTACTGAATTGGCCAACATTTTATGCGATCTTTAAATGACCAATTTGATCCGACTGATAAGTATTCGAAAATCAGGAATGCATTTAAG
Source organism: Hymenolepis diminuta (assembly GCA_900708905.1). NCBI lineage: Eukaryota > Metazoa > Platyhelminthes > Cestoda > Cyclophyllidea > Hymenolepididae > Hymenolepis > Hymenolepis diminuta. Next base: position 2,150,802 of record CAADRB010000017.1, read on the forward strand.
CAACTACACTGTTTTTGCTTAAATGTATTTTAATCTTTAAGTTTTGAGGATTATTTTCCCTCCTAAATGTTCATTTTAGCGAGCTGTGTTTGTGGGGCAGCATCCCGCGTCAGGCATTTTGACAATGATTAATGAGGCTTTACACTTTTAAGAAAATATATTTTGCCAAAAAATTTTTTATATTTTAATGCAGCATCTTGAAAAGGCTTCCACTTTTTTTAACAAACTATAAATTTCTTTTCAGTTCATTATCTACACAAAAAATACAGATCTCCGAGATTTTGTGAAAGTGGTGATTGATTAATTTGGTATCACAATTTGGAAACACTTCATTGTACATTAAGGTATTGCAAAGAGGGCAATTAAATATTAATGCTAACTTATTAGGATGATTGAACCAATGATAAACATTCGAATACGACATAGCATCTTAAAAGGTTCTGTTATTAATCAATAAGTATGTGGAACACTAACTGTATGTGCTCACTAAGAAAAGTATTACCATCTTCATTTGAGTAGAGGGAGGATAATCTAGACTCTTATGAGAATTCCTCCACCTCTTCTGATGACTAGAATTTACCATAAGGTTTGTCTTTCCACATCACTGGATATGCATCAATGATCTTGTGACCTCTGTCCTAACAGACTTTCATGCAGACCGGTGTTCCAGCGCCGCACATTTTACTAAAGAATCTATTCTTACTACTCATTCCATCCGGACCATTAATGTGCGGATGTCTTTGAACACTATTTCTCCATTCAAGAGTTGCCGGATCATGCATAAATTCTTGAGACATTCGCTTGTCCATTAGACCGGATTGCTGTTGCTGAGAATGGTGATGGTAGTGAGACATCATCATCATAGAAGTGGACGAAGTTGGGGTAGCATTTGCAGAACTTTGCGACGACGACATGGGTGCTTGAGTTTGTGACGGCGTCTGACCATGAAGGGAATGCTGGTGATGATGAAGAGTGTGAGAGGGAGTCTCTGGACGTGGAACAACGGTCGTTTCTAGAAGATCTGAGCCATCAGAAAAAGCAGAATGAGGGAGTTTGGGAGTGAGACCATCATTGAGTCCGCCTGAAGAGAGGTTTGCGTTGCTTCGGTAGATTGCTTCGTCGGGTGGGGAATAAGCATCTACAAAAATCATATCTTTAATAAATATTTTTAATATTAATAAAAATGTATATATTTACAAACAATAGGTATTCAAACGATTTGATTGCCTAAAATCAACTATTTTCGTCGAATATATTTTAAAGACGTGCATGTAATAGCCCAACGTGCTCTTAAATATGCAGGTGGTCTTGGATTGACTTCTGATTCATTAGTTTTGAGATAAAGAGAGCAAATCGTTTAATTTGAATTAATCTGTTCAAATCTGAAATCTTTCATGGGTTTTTATGACCCTTTTTCAGTGTTTGAAGCAGGTTAACCCGAGAGTATCATTAAAAACGCGAATTCAAATAGAGAATTCATTTCCAGTCGTTCCAGTACTGTAACCCTTAATCATTACTATGCTATGACACATGAATTACCGAAGAGGAAAGATCCCTCCCTTGAATTATTGGATGAATTAATTACAACCTATATTAGCATTTCACTGTGTTAAAAACATCTTTGTTCGATGGGGCGCCGGCAAACAGTGCTTAAACCCAGTCTTTGTTTTGTCTTGGGATGAGCAATTCCCGCAGGGGGTTTCTAAGTCGCCCAGCATCCTCATCAATTTCCTGGCGCATACCACTCCTGACAGCTAGCCGAGACACAGTGACATTGGTCTGGGCGTGTTTTTATCTTTTATTCATATAATTTTTGCTGAATTAATAAGATACTTAAATATGATGGGTTTGTCTTTCTTAGTTGGAATCAACTGTTGCCTAGTGATATCTAGTGAGTAGATATATCTTAGAGTATAGCGTCACAACAATGTAGAAGAACCTCGATTTACAGAAGGAAAATTAGGACATTATGCCTTTCGAGAAAGTGGACAACTCACTCATTAAGGGTTCAGACGTTTGATGCCATTACTTCATTATCCACTTCTATTTGATCCTTCCTTGCTTTATTTCCCATGTTCAGATACTGTACAATGATTAAACCCTACAAAAAGTTGTTTTACTTTTCCTTGAGTAGTAACAAATTTCCTAATTCGCAATGAAAGAATCGATGCAGCAAGACCTGCTTAAGTTCAGTGCTAAAATTAATATAAAGTGTACCGGTCTATATTTTATGTAAATTTTCTCAATTTCTAATTTCACCAAATAAACATTCCAAATAATTCATATTTTCACTTTTAACAAAAAACACTGGATATCCTTCAAACTGAACAAAATATCGACTCAAGTATTAATTCACTTTGCATTTAGCTGACATACCATATGTATTATTACCTTATTTGACTTTTGAGACTAGATCATATAGTTCTTAAACATTGTGAATATCCAAATAGTTAAACTCTTCTTTCAAGAGAATTTTACCAACCTTGGCTATCCTCATCGTAGGCAACTTCAAAACCCTGTAAACTATTGCCTGAGCTTTCCATTTGTGCCCATCGACAACCGACTTCTATTCTCCCTGGTATACCTCTTCTTCCACGTGGCTAAAATGAAATAAAAATATTCATTGAAATCATCTGTAAAATGAGTAACGCCCATGGCATTCAAAAATCTCACGGCCCTTCATCTCTTGAAACGTACTTGTAGAGGAGGGTTTTTAATCTGGCTGATTAGTATGATTACTGCTGAGAGATTTTTTACAATTCACAATAAGGTATGCAAAAGGGGAAGAGTCACAGAAAAGCCAAAATTCTCTATGGTAAATGCCAGCCACTGGTTTAATTATTATGATTCATCAAGCAGTGTAGAAAAAGTATGAAAATTAATTAGTGAATTAGTGGTGCTCGTGGTTTTGAAGTATTGTCTGGGAAAGGCGTTCGAATAGTAACAAATGGTACGATGCTTTCCTTAAATGGCATAGCATATTTTTACTGTTTATAATGTGTGAATATACATACGGCTATATGTGATAAGCTATTTTGAAAATCAAATAATTAAATTTTTAATTTTTTAAGAAAAATAATACATAAGTCAAGAGGATTTTAATTGAAAATCGGTGTTGTTCAAAAGCATTCGCTCGCAGTTTCTTAAAACGCCCGGGAATCCAAAGGAGTGCCTGTGACTGTAAGTTTAACATGACGGCCTTTGGCATCGATCTGAGCAATCAATTTACAAATTACTTAATTAAAAATCAATTAATTTACAAATTCCTAGTATAACAAAAACTTGATACTTTCCAAAACACTTTTTGGAAAGTATGGCTCTTCTATACTATTACAAAGTAGGAAGTTCAGTTTCTGCGACAATGATCTATTTGCCCACTAGGTATCATTAAGCTACAGCTGAGAAATATGTGACAGGATGCAATTAGCACAAGGTACTTTATTAACTTAACGAAGGCTTCATGTAGAAACACAAATTGTCTTCATACTGTTGATGATTAGAGGTAAAATACTGTCGGTCTGGTAACTGTCCTGCCGTCAGGAGTGAGGTGACCCCAATTTATTATTAGAATGGTGGATGACATAGAGACAACTTGCGGAAATTAACAATTCTGCGAAAAAATATTGCAACTATGAAATATATTTCGTCGGCTCCTTTCCATTTCTTTTCAATCTCATTGAACATAATTTCAGTCAAAGTAAACACTTCTCATTCCCCACAATAATCGCCTATTTACTTTGACATATAAAGATTATAATGGATTTGAATGGAATGTTCCAAGGTTTCTCTATTTAATTAAACACGTTGACATGTTCACTGATATATCATAACGGTTAGATATTACGATGATTCCTTCCGCGAAAATATTGTAAATGAGACACCTTTATTATCTTATTGGCTGAATATATATGATAAAATGTTGGCAAGTACATTCAAACTAGAGTAAACAAAACCTTTTGATAATAAAATTTCCAAATTCTCCCAAATTTAAAGAAGCTAAATCATTCACATCCTATGAGATTCAGAAACCTGTTGTTCGAGTGCAAAGATGTTGATAAAAATGGCGTAGTACATACTCAGATTTGTGCAAAGACCGTCGTGCTACAGCTCGAATGAGCTCAAAGTAGATCGCTTGATTCGAAATTTAAATATAAATTTCCTTGCGTACGTGTTTAATCTAATAAAAAATAACTGTAAATATTTCATTTTAACACAACAAGCAACCTCATCGTCACGTTGTAAGAAAGGCTGTTCACTTAATTTGGCCTTTTTAGCTAATTTCAGAAGTCTTTGCACCGAAACCTTTCAGGACATAACCTACTTAAAGTTTAATTAAAAGAAACACTGAGTTTAGTTACTCCACATATTTGCTTTTTTTCTAGCCACTGAAGTTTGCTATGCCGGAACATTTCAGAATGCATTTACACATATAAGAATCATCGTTTGGAACATAATTAGAACGAATTTTTCAAATTTCCTGCTCCATTCTCTCCATATGCATGAATCATCAAGCAGAAAAGAGCTTTTAAGGGCGAGAAAATGTCACCCCTCTTTTATGTATTGCAAAAAAAGAAAACTTCCCGAAAAGGAATCGGAGGGGCTGAATTTTCATCAAAAGCAATCCACTTAGCTATCAGCCAGGCTTGTGGATGCAAACAATTTAGTCATTTGTTTTATTTTTAGAAACAACTATCTCCTGAGATAGTGGAAACTTATTTATTTCGATACTACTTACGGAAGAAACTGTGAAGTTAGGGAAACGACGAAAATTTGTCATTTAAGTGTGGGATGAAGGAGAGACGGTGGGATAGGGTAAGCTTTCGCAAAATGAGTGAGAAAAATTATTTTTGTGGAATTTTAAACAGGTATATGAATATAGGTCTCTCTAGCTCTCTTTAAAAGCCAAAGCAGCTCAAAATGAATTCTGAATAAAAAGATGAATGGCATTTCGGTCAGCTGTACTTTCGAGCTTTTTTCTGTTGGCAGGGAGGCTGAATTCTCAGTAAACATTCGATGCACGAAATGTCACTTCAAAGTAGAGCGAACAGCAAATTTAAATTTGTTTCCTATTATAAAGCACTTGGAGTTTTTAAATTCAAAAAGTCTACTTAATATTAAACTACAAAATTGTTCAGTCAAGAAAAGAACAATCTCACTCAATCACAATTTATTGATTTAAATATATTTTTTATTTTTATTTATACATTTTTTTCGACAATTAAATGGCAAAAAATTCCACAGGTATTTTTTTCTCTTTGATTTTATGTAGAAAATATTTACCTTCTTCAAATTAAATTTACTTTTAGTAATGCGTGCAGATATTTAATGCACAGGCTTCTAAAACTAAATCTTTCTGCAGTATATAAACTCCGCTTTAATAACAACTGTAAATGATATGGTTAAAAATTTTAACGTATCCAAATTAATTGGATTTCAAATTAGGCCCTAGTACTTCACAAAGATATTTTGAAATTACGCATTGGCTCAAAAAAGCTTTAAATTGAATTATTCAGACGAAATTTATGATTTCTTTTGAAAAGTTATTTTTCAATTTCAATACGCCAAGCAAATATTTCACAAATTAATTTAAACCAGTAAAAAATATGGGAAACAATTTTTTCAGATGTATATTCAGTGTCAGTGATGGCAATCGAAAGATTCACTTTTATCAAAGTGGGTAAGATATGGATAATTAATTTCCTTTAATACATTGATTCTTCCCTATTTTGATTAACGTATTCAGTCATTTATTCGCCTATTAACGTTTCTGTCTCTCAATTCCACAAATTACAATTATAAATTTTACAATGATTTTCTGTGGAAGCTTCAGTAGCTGATCATGTCAAAATTGTCATATTTGATCAAGAGAATATATTTCAACACTTTAATCTCAAAATTATGCACAAAATACCAGTTAATCAAGATGAATAATGCAAGTAACATGCGAAATATTCTAAATTTCTGAACTACTGAATAACATTGGTTCTTCTGAGTAACCCCGCACGGAATTCAGTTAAAATAATACTCGTATTTATGTACCAGTGGAAGCCGACCAACCAACCTTCCTCTCCTCCCTTTATACAACTCTCTCCACTTGACATTTTGTGCCGCTTTAAAGAAATCAAGCGTAAACATAATCCAGGCGCAGTTAAAAACAAACACGCCCTTTAACCCATTACCTCGTGCGTTTCCGTATTTATTGCAATTGAATATTCAACTAATATCCATCTGCATTGCGCTTTTTTTGCATGCTTGTGGTCCTGTAATTACCCAGTTATTGAATGGCATTACCGTTTGATCTATATGAAATTAGCGTGGACAAGACAACGGATCTGATCATATCGGGTTAACATTTTATTAAAATGTTATCAAATAATTAAATTATAAAAGTTTACTTCGTAAAAACTACATTAGAGACGTATTTAACTTGTTATTCGCGAAGAGCTTTAATGAACATAGATACCAGAAGAGATGACTACATTCCAATCATCTTAAATGTTCTAGTTCTGAGAGTTTTAATTATTATTAAATGTAATTGCGATGCTACTATGGTCAGTGTGACCGTCTATGGCGTCAGAAGTCATGGACTGGATGCCCGTGGGCACACAACCAGTGAACAGAATATCCAACCGATCTGGTTAAGCTAGATTAAAAAAGAACTGGTGAAAGAATTTGAGTTTTTAAATATTGAGTTTCCATGATGCTACTACTCTAGGGATTATAAGTGTTAGAAAACGCTTTCCAAAACATATTTGTGAGCTATTAAAACTAGGCGATGTGAGGAATAGAAATGCCAGAAAAGACCATTATTCTGCAATTGTTAAAGAACTCAAATTTGACTGTAAATGCATTAACTCTGGTGGTTCAGAGTCTTATTGAGGGAAATAGTAATTATAAAACGCCATCTATCAGGGTGTTGCTCATTTTAAATTACATTAAAGGCAAGTGTAGGCTACCAAGAGATTGTAGAACTGTGTGCAAAAATTTCAGAGGAAAAAAGTATTGCATTCTTAATATTTACGGAATAAGATAAATGTCAGTAATAACTTGAACTCTCCAAATTTCTCCAAAAACAAGACCACTAATTTCTCAAACGGTATATGTTAACTTTATGAATAAATGTATAATTTTTAACATTTTGAAAAATAGTATCCCTTAAACTCTTGGTATGAGGCACACGGCTAATCGTGATGAAACGGCAGATTTATCTTAAGATCAGTCGCAAATGCTTTTTCATCCTACAAGTGGATATTTCTTAGTTGATTGAAAATTAGCAGGGATTCCATTACGCATGAAGATATTCTTTAATAAATTAAAATATTTATTAATGGCTAACAGCATTTTGATCGCTTAACCACTCATTAATAATGTCAAACATTCTTACAACAATAATCTTTAATAACTATAAGTAATATTTTAAAGTTTTTTAAGTCCAAAATAAATTAAGCTATTTTTACGTGCTTGTATAATGGTAATTAACAAACAGGGAAGGTTTTATCGGCTTTAATGACATGAGGAATTTTCTTTAATCATTGGCTGGAAACGGCATCGCATTCAAATGAAGTTCCTTCGAGAGTCTTAGTGAACTTTCTTTCATCATTACGATCAAAGGTTTTAAAAAAGTGTTTACTTAAACTTCACGCCAGCAAGATGGCGCTATTTTCGTTTCTTTTTTTGACACTGAATATATTGGCACAACATTCACAGGGAAGTTTTCTCTTTAATATCCATATGTCACTGTCTCAATGTGTGTGTGTGTGTGTTTACAAATAGACTTCACTTTTTGAATACAAATTTACTTTGCTTTTGTTTTTTCATTCACGATGAATAATCATAAATTTAATCCAAACACGCGGGGTTGGAATACAGGGAATATCCTTAAATGAAGCTATTATACCAAAGTAGCACATTTGGAAACCAGTTATAAATTTAATTAGACCAGAGGGATAGGAATGCTTCAGTAAAAATGAACTTGAAATGGGAAGATATTACTACTGACCAATCTGTTCAAATATTTGTGTCTCGTTTTTCCTTTGCATTCTTTAAATGTTAAAATAGTCAAGAATTTATTAATTTCTACCTCTGTAGACCAGTTTCAAACACATTTGACAGCAGTCGTAGGCAAATATTTGACAGCGAATTACTTTGGAGCCTTAGATGACACCAACAAGCTCTACGTTCTAATCTAATAGCAATTAGTTGGTACAAGATGAAAATCTATGATAACTGATAAATAATAATAATATGAAGCCTTTACTCACCCTGCCAACCACACCACCACCAATGCGTCTATGATATCGTCGAATAACTCCAGTCTTGTCAGCACTTATACCCATTATTCGTCGTCGAAACTTCAGTTTAGAATGTTCAGGATCATCATCATCCACATATTTTCTTGCATAGCTGTCATAGCGTTGTCCAGCATAGTCTTCAATAGACGGTGATGATTGCGGTTGTTTACTCGACTGCTGCTGCGGCTGCTGCTGCATTTCAACGGTCGAGATTCGACGGTCACCACCACCGTTTGAAGCCGTCGTGGAGTTGTTGACAGAATTAGGAGTGGCTGAGGACTGGCAAGAGCCCTCGTTGGAAACGGAACCGGGAAGGGAGGCTTCTGGATCCGTTGAGGAGATACCCAGTGTCGTCTGGGAGGGTTGTGATAATTTACTGAATTCAGTTGAAGTTGTTTGGGGACGAGTTAGAGATCCACGTGCTGAAATGGCACATTTCGAATTGAAATACCTTAAAGCTTTCTTATAACTCCAAATTCACTAATACGATCATGATCCATCAAAATTTTCTGGAAAATTAATGTACGTTAAGACAGTCGGCACTTTACTCATAAAGTACTATTAATGGCATTGGGTGATTCACTGGTATATCAAATAAAACACAGTGACGGTTAAAGAGGGTCGTTTATTCAAATTTCACTCAGAAACCTTAATTAGTTTAAGGCTGAAATTGTTGTCTCAACTACTTTCTGAAGTAAGAAAGATTATGCTACGAGTGTTGGGTTAGATTTTGGTGACGTTTAATGGAAATTTTATTGGGAAAAATGTGAAAAGATTCAAGGATAAACACTAAAATTTTCTCTCGCTTATTTCAATCCGAAGGTACAGCTTCTTATCTCAGATTAACTACGGGCAAAGCATTCCCACTCATACTTATAAAATATAATGCTAATCCAAATTGAAGTTTTGCAACCAATTATAGTTGAAATTTCCCAAAGTAATTCTAAAATAATTATTAATTAATTTCATTAAACCTTGCCTTGCACATGTAATTAAAAGACATTTACAAATAATCACTTTCATTAGTTATGAACAGTTTGCAAAAAGTATTAATGAATACTTCAGACAAGAATGATGATGGATTTGCAAAAATTATAATCCATAAAGCAGAGAAAAACTCTTCTAAATATTTCCCAAATCGGTATTTTGCATTTATTTTACATATTGAAAAATGCGTTATTGAATGCTTAGTGAATGGGGTGAGGCAGGACAATGAATAATCGTTTCGCCCATTCGTATGAATGATAATTTATTTCCACTGCTTCAAAATAGTTTTAAAGTTTGTAATTTTCAAATGATATTGCTAATTAAATATTTCCAGAATTTTTTTAAAATATATATCTGTATGTATATACGATTAATAATATTGATGAAAGTTGTGCTATATCAAAGTAGATTCACTGAAATAGTAAGTAGCAACTTTAAAATGTTTAGTCATACCTTTATTTCATTATAACTCACAACAGGGCAAAAAGAAAATCTTTTATCTTTGGAGAGCAACTGATTTATTCAAATAAGAGGGAATGGGAATGAATATTAGTTAAAATAAGGTCAGGATATCAAAGACATTACACTTTACTCAATTGTTGAATTCGGGTTCTACGAAATTTATTTAATGCCTTGCTTATTTTGTCATATTCCAAAATCAAATTTCATTATCCGTTCTCTGGTTTTCGAATTAATTTTTTTCACGATGATCACTAAATCAGTATTTAATGACTGGTTGGTTTATGACAATTCGTCTTTTCTCCTATTGGCCAAGATAACTTATATGATTTGAAAAATAGCAATGTCAACTAAATTCTAACTTAAGAAAAATTTCACGTTTAATAAGAGACTTACGTCTTTGGCTACCTCGACTTTTGTTATTACGCGACTAGTTTCAATTCAGCCTGTGATGACATTTTTTAAAATTTATCACATCACAAAGGCAAATCTTTAGAAAGGCGTTTGAAGTTGATAGGAGATAATGAAGTGACATTATTTCAAATATTTTCAGATATTAAAGATTATTTTAAAAGGCCGACCGATTTGAAACGTGTGTCTCTACATTTGCCGAATATGTGTGTAAATTATGTTTATTACAATAAATTATGCTTATTATTAGACTTAATCTAATTAAAAATCCGAAAAGTCGTCGGGTGGCCGACCCTTCTCTATGAAGGTATCCACGGAGCAGAAAAGCCGCCCGCTTGCTGTTTCCGTGGACAAGGTAATTAATTCCTAATTGACATGCATGCAAAGAGCGCTGTTCAACCTGGAAGTGCACGCGATCGCCTTGAACAAAATGTTTGTGTCCGGCCGGTAGCTTGTTGTTAATTTAAATCACAGTATTAATTAAGAAATATTTTAAAAGCATATACCATTCCACATAAACAAAAACGTTGTTCAACGTGGCTACGATTTCAGTAAATGAGTTATTAAAATAAAAGGGCTTTTCGTTTAAAATTTGAGGAGGTTTTGCACTTGAATATGTCAAAAATAAGAATAATTACCAATTAGTTAGTTTTAAAATCAAAGATCACAAGATAATCATCAATTTCCAAAAAGTTAGAAGCTAAAACAACAAAACTAGTCTTTTAAAGCAAAAATATGTGATAAATAAATAAAGCACTGAATAAATATATGTATATATCAAGGCAACTCTTATTGTATTCAAAATTATGATTTAAAAGGTATGACAGGTGTGGAATAAAGATACTTGATATTAAATAATCGTGATGTATAATATGTAACGGTCAAGTTTAAATATATTTCTCATTTTGAGCAACATACCGTTAGAAGTATCTATCCCCACGTTGGAACCTGGAAAGGAGATCGTTTGAAACATGTAAAGAAGGCGCGAATGTTCGAGACTTTCAGCAAATTTACGTTTAAACCCTGGTTGAATACGCCACCTATGCCGACGATAAGTCACGAGAAAGTGTGATCGAGTTAGAGATAGACCTTCAAAAAGAAATTTAGTGGTATAAATTATCCCGAGTGAAATCGTATTGTATTAGAATGTGTTTATACAATAATGAAATATTGTGTTGGATTAACACAACATACCTCAATATTAGGGTAAAAAGAGATGTTATTTCGTGAAGCTTCATTACATAGGAAATAACCTTGTCGGTACATTTTTACCTCGCTCTCACTGCCGACTACTACTGGTGTGTGCATGCCCAAACGGCCGTCGACAAATAATCCCTCCGCCCTTAGTCCCCCACTTTTGCTACCACTCTCCTCTCTAGCTCTCGGCACGCTCCTCCTCCCCCATACCCCTTTTGCCGACCGACCGATAGTCTGCCGGCCATCCGACCGAACTCCCTCCACCACTTCGCCTTTTTAGCTTCTCTCCACCCCTACACTCCCCTCCCCCTCCTCGGGCTGACTAAGTCGACAAATAGGGAGTGCGCGCAAAAACTAAGCGGCTTCAAGCGTATCCCAACCAATCAGAGGCCGTCAACTCTGAGGCAAAAAACCTCAAGGTCAGAGTAGCCGATTCGTCAAATGTGCGCATTGGTTGGTGGGGCGATGCGTGTGGGGTTAGTGCTAATAAAATCGATATCTATTGTGGTTTGTGAGGCATCGGGCTCGGTTAGATCTACATGTGTCTTGTTTTCTTTCTTGTCTCGCCTTTTTGTTGCACTTCAACATATGTTAAACTGCCCTTTCCTTTGCTATTAAAGTCACTTTTGCGTCAGTTTTCAACTTTTTTATTCTCTGAATGTTTCGGACGCATGATGTTGAGTTCAAAGGTTGGAGGTTGTTGATTTTGTCTTAAAGTTAAAATCATCGCCCTGTCTCCCAGAGAATAGCATGTAGATGATTGTTTAAATTTACTGAGCAGATCTGCTTAGCATCCCTCTCTTGGCTATTTACTGATGGATTTCGAAATCATATCGTTTGACACCATTTGGGTCAGATATAACAAGCTTGTAAAGAGTAAATTGGTCATGCAGCCATTCTTTAAAATTTTGCTGCCTTGATGAACACGAACTTCTGAGGAAATAAGAACCTCTAAGACATACTTGTATGGCCTTTAGGACAAATACTGCAATTAAAAGCTGAAAAATAAATCGATTTTAAAGATAGAAAATCAAAATGCACGAAGATAGTCGCTGAGTTTCGAAGGCCCCTCAAACCACGTTAACAGAACTCAAAAGCTATGTCCTCTTTTGTCCACTTTGTCTCCTAATTATTATCTATCAACAATTGGCCTAAATATTATTTTAATTCTAAAACCGAAAGTCTTATACTACGGCTTTACTACGATTTCATATGAAATCAAACGGGCATGTTCAAGTTTGCCTTTAACAGTACCAATTAAATTAATAGACACCTAATGTTAAACTTAAAACAATAATATTTCAAACGCAGGAATAACTACCTGCTGTGAAAGTGAATATTTTTGCATCTACGGAGATTTGGTCTATCATGTATCCAAATAGATTGTTAACAAGAATTCAGATCTTCTTAATGGATGCAATCACAATCATTTGTTAATCATAATTGTTTATTAAATAATTCCTGGGGTCCTCAAATAAGATAAAAGTCTTCAACAATTTGTAATTATATAATTGAATTAAAATGGAAATACTTAAGTTAACTATATCATATAATACGCCTTTAACGACATTAAATTAATTTCCATTATTCCGGACGAAATACTTGTTAAAATTACTCTTTTATAAAACTTTTACTTTTGAAAAGTAAATGGATGCACTATCTTGAATATTATTTGGAACTAATGAAAATATAAAAAAGCACCAAGACTTTTCAATCAGAATTATTTTCACATTTTTTAAATCGTGATACAGTAATCTGAAATTCAGTATTAAGTTTTTGTTTTAATAAATATGTTTTGATAATCGCGCTATTAAACGGTTGTGTAATTTTAGGACTTGAAACCTTCTTAACGTGCTGAAAGTTATTTTCTTGCCCAAGTTTTCCAAAATAACGTCGTGAGGCCAGGAAACAATGCTTACTTTAATTGAAACTGTTGACTGGAAGTCCATGAGCAATATTTCTTACATCTACACTAAAAAGCTTTTTCTCGGATGTTCATAAGTGAAGAATTAGATATGGGAAAAAGTGTTTAGTATATCCGCTGATATGAGAAAATATTTAATATTGATCTTGAAGAATATGGCGAAAAGATGCAATCAGTCGGATGGAAATTTAAAATGTTGCTCCGAATAGGAAGGGTTCTTCGGATTACTGACTCTTACTCCTATTGCTCCCATTCTTTCTTTAAAACTAAGCTATTTTTCCGTTTCACATTGCAAATTTATCTGCATGATTGAAAGTTTCCTAGGTAATTATAACATAATGACCCTGATTGTTTGCCCTCCTTCAAAATAACTTAAATATTCAAAAAAGAAACAACAAATGATCGATATCTAAGGCATCAAATCTGGATAAGATGAGCTCTTGACATTACGCCCACCTTCGGCTCTATTAAAACTGTTATCCAATAAACTAATCAACTAAGTAACTTATTTCAACTATGATCGAAAGTAAACCTCGTATGTAGTCAAATCTTCAACCAAATATGGAAATTGAAAAAAAATTAAAAAATACTAATCAAAAACTTATGTTCGACCTCTGAGAAAGCTCGAAAGTAAAAGTGGAATAAGCCTTAGTAATTTAAGAATGAAATGCTAGGACTTTGCTTACTGGAACCATAATTCAATACTTCATTTATCCTGGTGATCAAATCCTCACATAACTTTTTACTTCCTTTATATGAGTGATGAAGAGCGGTGGAAATAGAATCAAGGTTCAAAATTATTTTAAAAAATGAAAGAAATCGTGATCTGAGGCTGAAATATTTCGTTAGTAGCTGCTAGACATCTGTCAATTAAGTGCAAGGAGAATACGATATCAGGAAAGAAACATGTTTAATTTCCCTTAAGCATTCACATGCCTAATTCAATTCGTACACCAATGAGATACCATGATCAAAACTTAATTGCATTTCCTTGAATTGGACCAAGAATAAAGAGCTATTAAGAAATAATTAAGTCTTTAACTCAACTGACTAATTAATGTTGAACTCACTTCCCTAGCCTTGATGATGCAGAAATCAGGAAATTCTCTAAGTTATTATGTTTGCCAACTTTACAAACTATACAAGATTGGAAACCTACAAAGACGGCAGCTGAAATTGTGTCTGGGATAGAGGGTGAAGCTCAAAATACGGGCGTTAGAAAAAGGACAAAAATTTGATAAACAGCTTAAAGGCTGAGAGATGAGTCATTCACTGCCATTGTGGGTAAACTCTAAGGTGACTATATATATTTACCTACGGAGCACCAAAAATCCTTAGGTTTTACCATGGGTAATACATAGCAAAATATAGGCGCTTGATAAGTATCCTAAACAGTTAATAACGTCTCAGCTCTCAAAACAACGGCATGAATAATCGATGCGTTTTTCTTTCCGACAAACAACTCTATTATTGCGACGACAAGTCTCCCTGTGGAGTGTTTTCCTCTTTGGTAAACCGGATGAGTGAGTCACCAATGCTAACCGGTCGATCGGAGATAATGTCAACAACCATTGCCACCGTTGCCGCCACCGTCTCCTTCGTCGTTGGAATGACCTTGACAATGGTGAGTCTTTATCGTCCGCGTCTCTCTGTACAATTTTTTTGTCTCCTCTCTATAACGAGCATCAATTGGACAAAAAAATCCAACCCGCATGACTGGAGCGCCATCAGTCTTTGTTAGATATTGATCGGCGGATGTTGATTGACGGACACTAATTGAAATGTCTGATTCCAAACGAAAATTAAGGCACATTAAATGAGAACTTAGCTACAGACTAAGTAAAAGTAATTTAAAGAAGGAGCCATTTATCGGTATATTATGAAGTTCAGAAATAATATATATGAATATAAAGATAGTGATAGATCATTAAGGAGAGATGGAAGGACTGTCAAGAACTTTCATGTTCTTTCGCGATTTAAGAAACTGTAGACAAATGCTTAAAGATTTACAATATCTCATCTCTGAAAAGAATATAAACATGCACAAAAACATGACATTTCATCAAGAGTAAATATTGGGGAGTTCCGTTTAAATATTTGTTCAATATTGTTACACTAGAGTAAATTTAAGTAGGCTTCTCCACAACCCCTCGTAAATAATTATATTACAGTATATTAGTTCCGAAAATATCAACCGACTGCATAGCGGGTTTTCCTGGTGCAGTGATTTCGTAAATAATAAATATCAGATAATTTAGGGTAATTTATATTAGATGCAAACATATTTGAAAGAATAACTATCATTTTCAGTAAGCCGATAAGAGACAACCGCTTTAGGTGATAGTACCGTTCTCTTCTTTATATTAAAGTGAAAAAGCACATTATATGAGACTTTGTGATTCAAATTACCTACGTTCGACGCATAATATTAAATTTGTCGGCATGATATAACGAAATTGTAAAACCCAATAAGCAAATAAGAAAACAATTAAAATAGGGAGATTTTGTAACTATCGAGATTGCAGGACTTATGAATAAAGACTTTAACAATATTATGAATTCGAATTTTAATCATTTGCAAGACCTAAGAGATAAAGGATAATGTAACACTGGTTTCCATTCAAGAACCTCTTAGCTGTTCCCCTCTCGAATTTCAAATGTTTCCATATATTCATGAATGTGATGGGAGATTAATTTTAAATATAGAATTTCAGTAAATTCAGATATTTAAAAGGCAGACCTAAAGTTCTTAATTTAGTCTCCAGAAAATATATATCACGATTGAATAGGAAGCAGGAATGCATGCCTGTTTACTAGGATCGGCTGCGAATTTTGCTAAAATTAAAGATATAAAAGCTTTCGTGTCCTTATGATATCGAGTGGAAGAGAGGTTTTTGAAAGTTTATTTGTATGTATTCGTATTTGTTTTTTATGAAATGGGAAATTTACCACCAACCAATTTTAAGCTTGTGGAATTTTAAATATACCGATTAAAAAACCAAAACTCGTTCGTGAAAGGTGATAATGAAAATAGAGGTGAATACAAACCTGCGTCTATAAAAATTAGCAAAAATATCCTGAAATCTAATCTCTAAGTGGAAGTAACTTTTAAGGTATCCAAGATGAGTAAAGGACAAGAAAGGGAACAATGACAAGGTCATGAGAAACCTCCACTTTTCAAGAAATAACTCCCCATAGTTTAATTTCCTCCATTTGCGAAATGTAACGTCTAAAAATCTCCGTTTGCCTGATCGAATGAATTTGAAGTATGAATAATATTCAGTTATTTTTACAATCGATCGGAATAAATAAATTTTTTCATTTTCACATAAGCTGAACAAGACGCCTATGAAGCCTACGACCTGAGCAGATTAGAAGTGGTGAATATTCGAAGATTTGAATTCTTCATTTATTTTGGGCTGTGAAACTTCAAGTCTCAAGAGAATTCGGGCAAGAATATTTCGCAAATGAGCAAGCTATCATTATCATTATGAAAATACAATTATGAAAAATATTTTATATTTTCCACTGGTGAAATTAAAATTCTATTCCCATTATTATTGAAATACCGATAACACATATGTACTTCAAATAGTTCGAATTGAACAGTAATAATTTTTTGCTATAACGACGGGAAATTGCGTTTTTTTTCTTCTTGCTGGGATATCGGCTTGTTGATCGTTGCATATCACATAATACTAATATAACAAACGCCAACTACTTCAAATACCATACTTCCGGATGCTCCAAAACTTACAGCAGACAGGAATGATTTAATCCTCATTAATCCCAATGTCATTCTCAATTCTGTCGTTATGAGCGATGCTAATCTATCTTCATGGATCTTTAGGAAATATAAGAAATTAGATGGATGGTCTAAACAAATAACCAAAAATAACAAAGCAATATCAACACATATTCTCAAAACCGAGCTGTGAAATGAACGACAGAAATTTGATAAATTTCAGCCGAATTTCTTTATCATCACCACCTATCAGACTAGCTCAACGCAAAGATTAACATTAACATTAATGTTCTACATTAAATATATAAAAAGATGATTATAAACCGGATAAAATATTCGAGTGAACAATGACAAAACAAGAGTTTTAAAAAAAGACATGTATTCGATAACTCTGGGGGAATGAAAGCAGGACGGCTATTAAGGTTAAAATGATTACCATAATTGTCTCTCTAAAAGGGAACCAATTTTCCTATCATCATTGAACTCTTGAACTGTCACTGTTGTCTGGGTAACCAGTAATTATGCGTGCTAAAAATATTTTGTTTTGTGTTTATGGGTAGCATGATCAACCATGAAAACAAGGCCGCTTTGATAAAACGATAAATACGTTTATAAAATACTAAATTCTGTAAAAAATTAATATTTCATTAAAATTTACTTGACTAATCATGGCCATTGTTCATTAATTTGAGCAACGTTTTAGACTACGACATTTACAGAAAAGTTCTGTAAAGTTAAATACATGTCAGTTAACGCCTTGTAGCATCTCTGACTATCTGACGATATAGATGTACCAAGTCCGTATGACCAGTCTCTTATTTTCAGTCTACAATGAGAAAATATACTATTACTGGGACATCTCGGAGTCAGAAGAATCCAGACTATAAGACCCTAACGCATGTCAACACAAAGGCTATAGTTTTACCTCGGGAAAACATCTCACATAAGGAGTAAAAAGGTGGGGGCACCGGGTAGAAGTGGAGAATAGCCAGGTTATCAATAAGTCGTAATTCATTTTGTTCTTTTGAGGGGGATACGGATTATACACTTATTTAATTTGTAGTTCATTGGTTCATGTTCGAAAATTCAGACTTCATTATTTATCCCCCGGATTGGTGAGAAAATCAATTTCCAGGATATTCAGTGCTTAATGACCGGTGGATCAATTATATGGTTGTTCATACTATTTCAGTATTTTTTCTTACTAGAATTAACCTTATTAACAAGATCTTAAAAGAAATTCAGCTAAAGTAAGACTCTTTTGATTTCCTGTTTTTTTATCTTTTGGCTTCTTTTCAAACCTTATTTTTTGGCCTATTCTATTGTCCCTGTGGTTAGATGCTTTCCCGTGATTAAGGATTGTAAAATTTTAAAATTTCGTGTTAACATTCTTCTTTAGTGAAATAGATTGTACTAAAAGGACAGGATTCTGGCAAACCTTTTATATACAAACACGAAAGCGCTGCCTGCTTCACGTTTGATGATCAAGAAATGTGTAAAAAAGCATGAACTGATTCAAATAGATTTCCAAAATGTCACATCATTTTGGATTTCCGAATAACGCTGAATAATGCATCCACTTTCTTTCATTTTCTCTAAATGTCATTATTGTGAAAAGAGATTCGTTTTGTTAGGATCAAGGGATAAATGCACTATTTATGCAAAAAGTATTTGACAAACATTTATCTTAAATATCATTTATTAAAATTTGAAGCAAATATTGTAGTGACAATTAATTTTATTAAATTATTGAATTATTTTTAATAACAGTAAAAATGGCTAATTAATTTATCATTTTAGTGTTTGTATCAATAACGTGACTTATTAGATTATAAATGTAAATAATATATGATCTACATTTTCGTAAATATCTAAGAAATCACTTAATTCTTTTAACAATTTACGGCTGAAATGTTAGTTACAGGATGTTAAAGAAAGAATCCATTCAAAACGCATAGTTTAAATTTTGTTCGTTAAATTAAAGTGTAAATTAAAGTTCATATCTATTTTAAATTAAGGACAATAAGATTTTTATATAAGCATAATGAGGCACTTAAATATATTTGAAGTACTTTTTTGTTGACCGATATTAGTTTCATAAAAGCTACGCGTAATTAGTATGAAACTAGTTATTGATTACGCAATCAATTAAATATTTAATCCGCCACATTTTCATAACTTGTTGGGTTCAAGTAAAAGATACTGGAGGAAATTGTGAAAATGAAATATTTTTAAGCCAAAGATACTAACTTTGGTTTATAAAATCTGCTAGATATACAAGCACTAGATATACAGCGAACATTAATTGATTAAGAAGTAATTTAGATAGATTAATTCTCAATAGGATCACTCGCATAATATTCGTCATTAAATTTACCCACCTTGACCCAGTTTCATCTCAATGTTTATCTTAGCTTGAACGACCAAGTCTCCTTTTATTTTGGATGAATCACTATCATGGTGTAGGAAGAGCCTGAAAACACAAAATCATCCAAAATTTGACGAATCAGTAATTTATTCTTTAGATGACAACTTATTGGGAAGTAACCGCTTGATAACAAATTATGCATTAGAAAAAAATCAACAGAATGTGCTATGACAAAATCTACTCATCAATACCAGAAAAATGGGAGAAGCACAGAGGATTGAGAAATCCCCTCAATGCGTATTCGTATCTCATTAATAAACCATCAAAAACGCCTTTTCTTTGCAACCATACACTTCTCCATAATGAATTCTTGTACAGTTTAGGAGTCTCTATTGAATATTGATATGCTCACAACAAACGAATTGTAGTCAACACAAATTTGTAGGCAAATTAAGAGAAAAAATTATCAGTTTACTTTTTGATTCCAGTTCAAGCGGAGGTTCCTGAATGTGCGATTATAGCGGCTACCCACTGAGTATGAAGATTTTACTTAAAGAAAGGAAGGAGGTACAGGAAATGATTCGCTTTCGATACGAGCTTACTTATAATCCCTTCGTATATCAATTTAATATACTGAAGAATAATTAAGTTTATTAATGACAAAATAGGAAAAAATATTAGGTCTCTGCGATTTGCTATATTATTAATAATGTAAGTTGCTTAATACATATAAAATCATTCTAATTTCTCAACCTTGGAAAAAGAAATAAATTGAAGTGGCAAGACAGACTATCAATATTTAAACAATCGGTCAATAAGCACTGGGTATCGTAAACAAGAATTTGCATAATAACCCATGACGAAACAGAAAACTGAAATTTCGGAACGTGAATTAGCCATTAAGTAAATATTGTATAATACTTTGTCTTTACTCTCAATGTATCTTCGATCCCCGCCACTTCGTTACTTTTTGGACTTATTGTTAATATATTTTACTTTGGAAAATTGTACATTCTTTGCACTGTGTGTTATGATAATATAATAACGAAGTGGAGAAAATCAACAAAATCCTCCACATCTCAAAGTGAGGCTTCAGGGAAATGAGAGAGAAATTCTCCATTTCTCAGTAGAAACATCTATTAATATCTCCTTAATAAAACAGGAAACCCTTATCTTCATATGTGGCTTTTTCTCCATAATGAAATTATGTACAATTAAACTATGGGTACTGATAGTTCTGCAGACAGCAATAGTTGTTAAAAGCAATGAAATATTGAATTTGATATTAAAAAATGGAGAAAATGATTATTAAGCGGAGTGATTATCCAAGATTTGGGTTAGACTTGAACTTTTAGTTCGAGAAGGAAATGGTTTACTCTCAATAGGAGCTTGGTGATTGATTGTTAAACTTCACATAAATAATAGACACATTGAAAATTCTATTCAAGTTAAAGCAAGATAAAAGAATGCGAGGCATACTTTTGGTGCGAGCTTGTACGGAGCGATGTAGCCAGGGGGCTGGGCGTTGAGCTATCTGCGTGGCGGAGTCGAAGAAATCAAGTCGATTGACTCGTCCTTTGCGGAGACGTCGGTTGAAAGCGCACGCATCAGCCAGGATCGAATCATAACGCAGACCAGCAGACGCGTTTACATTGGAGGCAGCGGTAGGCACAAAGTCGTTCGGTACTGTGGAGACGGTTGCCATGCACACGTGCGCACCACTCACACTACCACTTCTGCTACTGCTATGTGCTTCCTCTCCTTCTACTGCTGCTTATTCTTCCTCTTCCGTTTTCTTGCGGATACGTCTGTTTCAGACAAGGTGATTCTGTAGCTCTGCCGTCTGCGCCTGTCTTCTATGCTTCGACTTTTGTCCCGTGTTCCAACTGAAAAGGGTGGTACAAAGAAATGAAGAGGCCGTGAAGGGAGGAGGCTTTAGCAGTGGGGCGGGAAGGGGGAAAGGCGTGCAATACTCTATTGGCTGATTGCGCTACCAATGGAAAATTGGCGACGCGCAGCGCGGTGATATGGGAGCACCCAATGGGATAAGAGCAACGGAAGTTCTTTTACCCTACTAGTACATGCGCACGCACAAGCTTTTGATAATGTGCTACCGTTAAGGCTAATGCACGGGAGCACGATTTTCTTTATTCTTTTTTTCTGGGGCTTAATGCATTAAATCATGTTAAGGTGGAAAAATAATTATTATTAATTGTATTGGTGCAGAGAAACTACTGTTTCCCGACTTTTTAATGCTATAAGTTTGTGCTTTTACTAATTTGTTGCCTGGACATGTATAATTTCTCCAGTCAAATAACACGGAAATATGTGACGGAGATTGTAATATTAGATTCGGAATTTTTTTCAAATAAATACTGTCCGTTTGATTAATAACAGAATATTTTTTTCGATTTTAGAAATACAATTTATTTAAAAACTAACACATTTGATAAAATTAATTTACGATTTATTAAGTTTTTTTAAATATATACAAATAAGCAAAAGGTTTTAAATTCTATTAAAATTTAATACAAGTTCTTGGGACAATAGATATTTAGGTATTGGAAAACGTATTTTTATATCCTTGTTGGTATTGACCAAACTGTGATGAGGCTTTGTTTGCAGTCCAACTTCTAGGCGTTTCTAATTACAAAACGAAAACACGATTTGACTGAATTTGCTTAAGTCAATATTTTGACCCCAGAATGCATTCTAGTTCCAGATACCCTGGAAACAGACTAAATCCTCAAATTATAACTACACATGGTCTATTTCTCTTGATATATGTAGAAGTAAAATGCCCTCAAATACCAATTTTACAGAGAAAAATATATCCAGAACCTTTTAAATAAGAAAATTTCGTCTAGTTATCTATTTTTAGACCAATATGAGCAAGTACAAATGATTATTTAACTTAATGCCATTTCGACTCGAATACATACTAACGCAACGACCTGATTTCGGTAATTCAAAATTACCACCAACACATAAACAAGCAGTATTCTTCTCCTACCACAATTACAACCTTTATGCCGAATTTCCTTTATCGATCATAACAGAATGTAGTAACATTCTAAGATATAACTAAAATATGTTTTACTCACTTGAATGACTAGTATGACCTCTCATATCTGATGTACAGTCTTGCGAAGATTGGATTTCTATGTAGAGGTCAAAGAACGCTTTGAAGCTTTTATAGATTCATTGCTGTCCGGCACCTCACTTTCAACTTCACTAACCTAATAACCCATCGAATTACCAAATCAGTTAAATTCTCCGGTATCTATTTAAACTCAAATTTCGATATTACACTATTTGGGAAATCTTTGATTTCTAGTCTGCTGATTAAAAATTAAACGTTGACGCGGTTAGACGCCCTAAAGTCGTAATATCCTACAACAGTCTATTGAACGGTAAACAAAATAAAGGCATTTTAAAAGGAAATGTGACATGAAAACCCACTTCTATGAGCTTTTTATCTAAAAAAAAAACACTTTCAAGCATCACTCTGAATGCTAGACAATTCGTTTAAATTTGATAGCGTCACAGGATATTAACTGAAAGCTATCTCAATCCTTCAAGCTTGGTCAATTCCATATGCACTCTTTCCTCAACTGCAAGACGAATTTAAACCTGTCAGTGAAATGTATCATTCAGAAAACGCAAATACATGCACACGCCTAAAAACCGAATGTTGTGTATTTATCACCCAATCACCTCCACAGCTTAACGGAACGCTATTAAACATAAGACACCAATCCTAACTCCAAGTTTCACCTTTCCCTCCCCCCAGTATATGTAAGACTGAAAATCATACGTCCCCCCTTCGAATTGTATACTCGACACAAACCTGCGACCGAATGGACAAAATAACAAGTCAAGACTAGAACAAATAGCCTCTCTTCAAAACCCCCAAATGTCAACGGCTACCATACCTGTGCTAATATTAAATTTAAGCACTGCACTACACGCAAAATTATCTATTTCTTTTTCATATTAATTATAAACACTCGCTCACGGCAGTGTTATTAGAGTACGCAGTTAGACAGCCACGTAATATCAGATATGTCAATCATTCTACTAACTCTCCCTTTCTCCCTTCTCCTTTTGGTCAAATTCCACCACAACTAATGACCACACCTCAGAAGTATTAGCTAAAATTAGGCCGAAAAGAGACTCCGAGTCATATGGAGACTATTCCTGAGACAACATTAAAGAGAGAGATGTGTATTTACACAGTACATAGTGACATGCATCGATAATAATGGCAATAATAACTACGATGCTTTTTCAATGAGTATAATGAGTGAACACTGAGATGAGTAGTCGCTGTCATGCTTAAAAGACAACATTTTCGCCTTGTAGTAAATACTTTTAGGGTAATATATGGTATATCATTGGGTATGTACAAGGAAGAGGATATTAGATCAGTCTCGCGAGCCTGCTTTCCGTAGACTGCGGATTTTCTTGACCTCACGGTAAAGGACTTCGCGTTGAATCAGAGGATCAAAGGCTATCACCTCCTTTTTTGTATTCATTTGACGTGGACGGAACCCAATCATTCGATGACCTGATACCACGGATTCCATCATTACCATTACTGTCTTTATGAAACCTTGACTTGCTGACGCCGACATGTCTACAAAAAAATCGTTCAAATAAACTAATTAAAAGAGCACTTGAGCACCATCCAACCACCATCACCAGCACACTACTTAAATTTACCATTTAAGTAGCAATTAACCGCCAACCAAATCACATACCAAACAAAAGAGAAAAAATATAGACGATGCATATTGGCAATAAGAAAGGAATGTATTCACGTAAACTATCTTATACAGACTGCTCGTCCGGGATAAAGTGCACATAAACCACAGGCATTCAAAATAAATTAGAAATGCATTTGTTCAGAGTTGTAAAAAGACTTGGAGAGCTAAAATTTGCACTGCAGATACAGAGTGTCCCATTTTTCCAATCCAATTTCGTCGATATGGGCAGTACGAGGTAGATCGTTGAGTCGGAAATTGGGATAAAAGTGGACGAGATCATACTCTGAGGCAGGGAAACCGTGGTGCTCGAAGTAGGAAAATAAGGACTGAAATGGGGAAAAAAGAAGGCCAAGTTATGGCATGAAAGATTTTAGGTACATCTATGAAGCTATTACCCCAAGTTATACTGAACTACTAGTAGCCAATAGAATTATAAAGGCCAATGTGCGTATCTACACAGAGGTCTTGAAATGAATGTATATCGGTTTACAACCAGTCATGTGGGTGATCAAGCCAACTTATTTGATATATCTACAACACAGTCCATCACCTACTCCCAAAGTTAAACTTGGAACAAGATGAAGAATCGTCCGTTCTCCAGATGGGAAGCGTAGAGCCACTCGGAATGTATCATCTACATTTTGAAACGGTGGTAATTCGGTTAGGAGTGGTCCACTAAGGGAAGAGGGATCGCTTGTTGGAGAAGCCGCAATTGACAAGTGGCTCAATCGTTCATCAATGTTAACTGCTCGACGCTTGGAGGAATGACAGATTGTTTCTTCCTAGTTCAAGCAAGAAAAAAATTATCGTTAGTTTCTGAAAGCAGAATCTACTACTGAAATCACCGTTCAGTATACCTTATCATCAGCATCGTTATCGATTAAAGGACGCTTCGTTGAAGTTGGTTTATGTGTTGTTGAGCTCATTGGAACATTACTACTCGCTGGTTTTACTTGCCGTTGTGGTATCTTTGAAATAAAGAAGAATATTCACATTAGGTAAGAACCATATAGCGTAATTAAAGTTATCTGCCTTTAACTCTGTTATGTTTAAGGGGCCTTTGCTAGTCTCGTATACCTGCTCATGCTTGAGATGCAAATGAATAAGTAGCATGATAAATTTATACAGTTACATTAAAACGGTCCTAATATCAACAACATGAACTCATCCAGAAAATCAATCTTTAACACACCTTGGCATTACAGGTGATTTATGCCCCTTGAGAAAGTGGATAACTCAGCGACTCTAGAATCCAACTGAAATAAGACATGCTTGACATCCTGACTTAATTATATTCGACTCGGTTCATTACTTACCGGACTAATTCGCCATTTTCCGTGCTTACACTCTATCCTATGATTAAAAGTTGCATGGGTAGTAATAATAAACCTTGACCGAGGCTAAAAAATTTCCTTTCTCCATTAATCTTATCGTAGAGCTGGAGGATGATAAAATAGCATGTTAAATTTTAAAGGGGAATTCATCTCCAACACTTAAATCTTATTTAATCTTCTTGCTTCCATAAGTCGAAATGTTCAAGTTCTATCATAATGGGAACCGCACACAAAGACTCAGATTAAATCACAACTTATTATATTGTGCCACCTACAATTACTTAGGAGGGCAAACGGAGTATAATTTACGACAAGAGAAATTATTCACTCACGTCGCTGTGCTTCAGGGAGAGTTTATCAATGTAACTAATGTCTTTAATTAGTCTTTAAAACTAGGAGAATTATGCTTTCTTGCGCTCAAATAAGCCTCAGGCAGATTCAGTATTTATTAACTACTCAATCACGAGGAATTGGCGACCATAAGTGAACCTTGATAAGGTGACAGAGTTAATAAGTTAAAAATTTAATTTTGCTAAATTTTGTCATGAGTGAATTCCCATTAGGTAAATTTGTAGATGTACAGAGAAGGCATTACGAAACTCCCATTCTCAATTAGCCAGGATGAACACTAGGAATATGAACGTTAGGGCTCAGATCCTGAAGTTTGAACTTTGAAACGTTGGGTTAAGCAAAAAGCAGACAATCTGATGAATCTCTGGTTTTAATCAGCTCCTATCCCTCAATATCTACTTGGATCACTCTACTGTTCATTGCATCTAGATATTTCTCCAAAAAATAATAGCATCGACACTACAAGACGTCTATATTATTTTCTAAACATACATAGAGGAAGGTCTTAATAAATTTCACAATGAATGCGAGAGTTTACGGAAGTCTAAGTAATTTTCTCGGATAATTAAGGCCGCACGATGTGACACGGCGAAACCAAATCCAACAGCAGAAGAGTAAGAGAGGCGAAAGGAAAGAAGAAAAAACTCCAAAGCGGGCATGAACACCAACTGAAACACACGCCTGATTGGTGGTCACGACCGACCAATGAAAGGACAGAGAGAAATTAGAGAGAGAGAGCTCGTGACTGATGCGCTGAGCTTTTTTCTCTACTTTTCTTCTCTACTCTCGCACTAACTACTAACTCACGACTGAGTGATATAAGTAGCATTGTACAAATAGACTTACAGAAGTATTTGATGAGGTAGTTGCGCTTTGATTGATCGGTAGAGGATTTGTCGTAATCGGGCTTGAAACGGATCCTAGAGGAGGAAGATTTGGCATGATTGCTGATACTAAAATAAGAAAAGCCCAAATGTAAACAAAGCTAATGGTAATATGAAGTACTTGCGCTGGTTAATATGTTAGTAAAAAAATCCTTACGTTAAAGTACAACAAATGCCAATGTAAGTTCACGAAGTTCATTAATTTCTTGGGAGGTGAGTCTACAATAATATACTATTGAACATCAATATCCATCACTCGTAATCAAATTTTCCTATTGAATTTGATTATTACTTAAACAAATGCTTTCGAATGTTCCCGAAGTTCTCAGAATAAGATGTTCTATATGACTATGACCGCATAACTATAACAAATAAATATTTGAATTGTGCCTACTATGATGGCAATGAACTCAAAACGTTGACAGAAATATGAACCCTAATCGATAACTTAGTTATTGAGGATTTACTAAATTTTCCTGTTTATTTTGATATTCAATACAACACAAGTAAAATCTATCAGAAGCGTGAATGCTACCCTGGATAGATTGTACCAGTACTCCATTTCAACTCAATTTCACTGAAGGCGTTGAACAACTTAGGATGCGATGTGATACACCGTGGGCAAGTCCAAACTGCAGACCTGTGCCTAGACGAGTGCATATTCATGCTTATTTGACTAATGACTGGATCCCTCTAATTCCCTTATTTCACAATTCTGTACTCCTTACGCATTTCCTTCTTCTCTCATCAGTACATTTATGTCCTGTCTGGCTCCCCTCTCCATCTCCTTGTGTGACCCATGTGGCAGTTTGGCCAATTTAACCTATTACACGCCCTGTTACAACTTCCACTTCTACTTTTGTCGGCTTTAAGCTACAGCAACTTCATTTGGCTAATAGAAGAGTGAAAATAATCTTTTCATGAAAAAATGCTTACTAACAGTATCTACTTAAAC